>PYFS01005201.1:0-79308 GCA_003671545.1 Ophiognomonia clavigignenti-juglandacearum
TCGATTTCGGCAAGCGCTAAAGCCCCTGTAAGAGCGCTATAATCAAGCGATAGCTGAATTTCAAAGGTTTGAAATTCAAGTCTTGATTATAAACATTTATTAGAATTTCAACAAATTTATTTAATATAATCCTAAGAATATATTCTATTATTTCTATAATTAAATTAATAAAATAAAAATAAAAATTTGATATTATATTTATAAAAGCTTAATATAATTATTAGAAAATAAGATATCGATTTTTATAGATTTCTATATTTCTATAAATCGAGATATAACTATTAATGCAATATATGCAATTTGAATATATATAATAGTTTATTTATTTATCTATAGCATATAAGTCGCAAGAGGAATAATATATTTCTATAAAGCGAGATATAATAATATAAACCAAGGGTATTAAGCTGGGAATTCGGACTTAACTCAGACTTTCCACGCCCCACAGTACCTCAACAGTCACTAGCGAGGGCTGTGCTCATATTCCAAAGCTCGACATACAAAGACTCTCTTTTGTGTGTTTTTCGATTTTCAGACTTTGATGTAAAGCATATCAGTCTTGAGGCAGCACAACAACGGTCCGGGCCCAGCACTACACACCGGTACCGCAACATTTCACGTAGCATTGCCAAGCACACTCGACAGCAGAAGACCAATTGTTGGTTCTAAGGATTATTCTCTGTAATTAGCACTGGCGATCAGCGCTCATTCAAGCCCCCAGACTGACAACACTAAGTATCTCTGGTCCGAGATCGTTTTCTCCTCAGCGTACATTCTTGTAGCAGAAGACGAGGTCAGATGAGATGCACTGCGTGATCCAAGACCTCTGTTCTGGGAGTCTCGACGAGTATGAGCGTAATAAGCTCCGACATTATAATGACTCCAAGCCTCCAAGGTGCACAGACCGGCATGATAGTGCGACAACTCTCGCCACGCACAGCACTCCCGCGTCATTGGAGAAGAAATACATTATTGGTTCTAAGGCCAAGAAATGTTCGACCATTAAATGTGTTGTCATACAACCTTACCGTCCAGATCCAGCGATAGAACAACTTCCGTGGCCAAGGGGCCTCCGTTCCTCTCACAGTATCAACCCAAGCCTGGAATTATATTTACCTTACATAGCACTTTGGGGCCCAAACAAACCTTGGAAAGCAGCTGCCATAAAGTACCCTAAATGGTTGATATATGGTGTTTATATTCCAAAGTTTGCTCGGACATTATTACCTACCAAGTAGATATAAATTGCTATAAGTATATTGTGCCTGAGCTTGGTGGAGTGAGCTCCCAAGAGTGTTGTATGTATATTGATATAGCACGATAGAGAAGGGGGACAGATCATGAAAACCACAGCTCTAACAGGACTCTTTGAGCATTTCTCAAGGGTCAGACCATGAATATCGTGGTATAATTATCCAAAGTACTGTGTAGTCATCTAGATCGATGACGGGGGTAGAGCAGTGAATCCAAGACAGCAGCCAGGTTGATGTCCACTGAAGCCCCCTGGGCCAGCTTGGGATTCACCCAACAACCCTGGAGAGGTACTAAACCTTCACTATGTGGATCCCTCAAGTTATTAGTCAAAGACTGTTATAAATACATGGATTCTGAGATCGTTGTTGGTTCTCTTCCTCTTTCCTTTCCCATACAACTCGACTTCCTTTAGCACCTCGGCAACAACAATAACAACCACCACCTTTACCTGCTACCTGGTACTCCAGTATACCGCACCAACCAACAGAAGATGAAATACATTCTACGAACAACTTCTTCCCCTGGTCTTCACTATCATGGCCCTGTGTGCAAACATGGCACAGGGTGGCAATCTTAATCGTAAAGAACATGTGCAGCTCCCTTGTCCAATGCTACTCCTCCAGCGCTGGCAACTTCCAGACTGTCCCTTCTGTTCCTTCATATGATGAGGTTAGTGCTGGCAGCTCTGAAATCGATGCCTACCCTGCAACGAACGTAAGTACAGCTAACAGTCCAGGGGATGAGGCATAAACAAAAATTGTATCAAACAAATAGTGACCATGGCTAGTAAGGTATCTGCCCACAGGATGCCATTGGCGTCAACACGCACTGTGGCCTCGACTCCTGTTTCGACTTCTAACCGGTACCAACTTGAACTTACCATCAATGTCTCAGTCTCCTACGCTGACCTCCCTGCTGTCAATGGTGATCCGTTTCTGCAGTACCAGTGTACAATCAACTGCCCCGATGTAACCGACCGCCCAAACGGCATCACGGGGTTCATGTGCGCTGCGGGACGGACCAGCTGCAACTAGCCAAAGAGCCTGAACTACAATACAGAGGCAGATGTGTACATGCGCATCTGTGGCATCTATTAGGTGACCTGTGGCCGACAAGACAGATACTATCTGACATTTTGACGGGGATAGGGAGACAAGGCTTGGTGGATGATGAAGCGGTCTGGGGGGAATGCAGACTTAGGGGGATAAAAGTATAAAGTGATACCTGGGCATCACAAACTACACTGTGCTGTGTGCAGCTTATGAACTTCAGGCATGTCAAGCCTTATGATTAGCAGATGCAAACATTTTGATACATTAGCTGCACTGAAAACCAGATTGGTTTAGATTGTCTCAAGCATGACTGCTTGATGTGTGGGATATGCCTTACGGTCACTAAGCACCAAATCCTCTCAGAGAGCCATGACCAATGCTCCGCAAGTAAGTACTTCTGGCCTGGGACTCAATGCCAGCATGTGATTCATTGGCCCCGTAGAACCTCCAGAGTAATCCTCGAGGCTTAATAAAAGTGTTTTGAAGAGCCGGGACACTGGCCGCTTGAATGCACTAAGAATCAAATTATGTCGAACAGGCATCAGGTTGGCCTGCTGAAAGCAAGATTACATTGCAGGCTTGTTTGTAATGCCGAGGATAGAGTTGAAGCTTATGCAAGATGCCTAGTCTATATGTGCGTGCCCACAAATGCAGAAGTGACCGCAGTGTCGATGTTGGTATGCTCCTCTGTCGGTATGTGATGTCCGCTGTTGTCTGAGATTTTCACAGGTGATGTCAGATCAACTGTCACAGTATTCTCGACGGGCGTTTGGACAGGCCGCGGGTGGTCTGTATCCATGGCGGAGGGGTCTGCATCGCCACGAGTATGGCTAGCGCAATGTGGCTCAGCTCCTGCTGCACCGGAAGGCGACGAGCTCTGTGGTGGTGGTGGTAGTTTCTGCGCAGCCTGTATGGACTTTCGCGCTTGAGCAATCAGGTCCTCAAAATTGTCGTGGTGCTTAGCGGCCCAGCCAGCCCCATCGAAGTCCTTGTCCTTGATTTGTGCACCGATGTTTGCTGCAGCAGAAGACTGGGAGGCATGGCCGCCCTGAGTTCGTTCCCATGTGTCCAGGTCCTGCAGCAACTTTTGTTTCGTCTTAGGCCGCGACGAGTCACAATTCGCATTCCAAATCATTACCCACTCTCTGTGCCTCTTTTCCATGAGCACCTTGTTGCCCCAGTTTGGGATGCCAATGTCTGCCATTTTCTTCCTCAGCTTGGTCTCGTTCAGTAAGGAATAATTTGTTGACGCTAGCCGTTCGGGAGCCGCAGCTTGTGATGCGCCGATGGATCGTGTGGGCGCGAAGCCGAGCTTCGTAGTTTTAGTTGGTTTGGAGGGCTTTGGCTGGGGACATGGCTCTCCAGGGCAGTCGTCATCCATGTGGTAGCTGACCCGTTCGGCTTTCATCCTCCATGTACAGATTGGACATTGTACTAATCCATCATCTAGAAAAGATCGTCAGGAACTGCTAGGGGTAGAGCTCATACGGGCTCAGGTATAGAACATACCGGGAGTGTACTCGTCCTCGTCCTCGTCCGCGTCTTCCACTTCCTCCATTGACTCGACCGACTCTTCTCGTATGGGGACTGCTCTCGAACTGCTTGAACGCGTAGACATTCTAGTTCTCTTATTCGCGGATCCGCCACCCGGGGCCGCTTCTTCGGCCTTCCTCTTGGGCGGTGTCGCAGCTGAAGCAGCCGGGCGCCGGGCAATCTCGAGCATGGCGGGCCTCGCTTTGACAAACGCATCGCAGGCGTCTCGTGTAGCAGGACTTTGGCGCAGCTTCGATTCCTGGTCTGTGGTGCGGCAGAAGGGGCATTTGCCGTCGGTGTTCAGAGCTCTCCGAATACAGAGCGAGCAGAAGGTATGGAGACAGGACGTGATCATGGGCGAGTTGAAGAAATCCTTGCAGACATGGCATCGGAGGGACTGTTCAACTTCTCTGAGCATAGACAGAGGCGTGCCGTTCCAGTCTGTCGGATCCGAGACATCGTAGCCACCGTCCTTTGATCTTGGCTCCATCTTCAATTGGTGGGGTGTTGGAAGGAATGTCGGAGGCAGATGGAGAGATGTGCTCCCTCAAAGAAGATATGATCGATGAGACGACCAGGTCCTGCAGGGCGACACGTCCTGGAAGCCGTGGTACTGATGCGGATGGTGGCCAAAAGCGGATGGGAGGAGGTTGAATTGGGGAAGTGCACCAGGCAAAAGTTCGGCGCCGCGTCGCGTCATCAAGCGCGTCGTTTAACTGCAGGCACAGCAGGGGTCCTTCCCCAAAACTCGACCTTCTCTCTGTTTATCTCTCACCTCGCCAAAATTGACCACTCCGGGTGAAATCTAGAGTTTTTAGTTTGTCTTGTATAAAAAAGCCAGACTGGTACAGAATCCGTTCTGCAACCCAAATGGACGACTACAAGAAATACCTGGCCGAGCAGGTCGTTTCAGAAGACAAAGTCGTGAGCAACTCCTTCTGCTCGTTTGATCTCAAGACTTCAGGCTGACAATCTCAGGTGACATACCGGACATTGAGCCGGGCGCTGAAAGTCAACGTCAACATTGCGAAGCAGTGAGTGAATGTTCCTCACGAAAGCCGTTGTGACCTTCAATTACTCAACACACTCTAGGATGCTCTTCGACTTCCACAGCTGGCAGAATAGCAAGAAGGCAGGCACTGTTCATGCGACCTACATGATCTACGGCACCAAGCAAAATGCACAGGCCAATGGTCATTCCCAGGAGGACGAGGACGTGGAAATGACTAGCTCCCCGCCAGAGTCCGCGCCGCAAGCCGAGGAAGTACCAGTGATCACACTGTCCCTTGTTGCGGAAGAGGATCTCAGCGGTATGAATTGCTGTCTTTGGTTTCACATTCATTGCCCGAGACACTTGAGCTGATATGATCGAGAAGATGTCCTCGCCAAGTACGAGCAAGTCGCGTCCATTCACGTCTACAGCCTCGGTCCGCATCCGGTGAAGGTAAGGCCTGGCTAAGTCCTCGGAGACGTGATCTTTTCGCAATGACTGACGACCATTACAGGATATGCAACTACTCGCCGATGTTTCACAGCCTATTCTGGATGTCGCCGATGACGAATTGGTGACCTTGAGGCCTATCCACAACCCGTATGTCCGCCGGAGGGAGCGTCGCATTGCAGAAGCAAAGGCGGTCCCAGCTCCGGCTCCAGTCAAGACGAAGGCGGCCCCGGTGAAGGCAGCGCCAGCAAAGGTCAAGGAGGAGCCCGAGGTGGAGTTGAAGGCCCCGTCCAATGACTCCAAAGCCGACTCGAAGCCTTCGTCCAAAGAGTCCACGCCAGTACCCTCAGGCGCGAAGAAACCCGCACCAAAGCGTGGAGCCGCTGGAGGCATCATGCAGTCTTTTGCCAAAGCTGCCGCTATGCCCAAGAAAGCGAGCACGCCCAAGCCGCGCGCCCCCGAGGAAGATATTCAGAATCTGGCCCTCTCGGACGATGGAGAAGATGACGCTGAGGTGATTCCCGAGCCAAACTCGAAGCTCGAACCGGACCAGGAGACTGAGGGCGCGCGAAAGGCCAGGAAGTCCCGCCAAGAGCAGTTGAAGCGCATGATGGAGGAAAGCAGCGAGGAAGAGGAGGAGCCCGAGAAGGAGGAGCTCGAGGAGGACACCCCTATGGAAGAGGCTGACGAGGCTCCTGCTCCGGAGGAAGAAAAGAAGGAAGACGCCGAGCCGGCCGAAGTTGTCTCTAGCACGGGCAACGGGAGACGACGGGGCAGGCGTCAGGTCCCGCAGAAGAAGACGGTCATGGACGAGCAGGGCTATCTTGGTAAGTTGACATCCAACTATTTGTTCTGCTGAAATGGCTGCCAGACTAATCCATATGGGCAGTCACTCGAACCGAAATGGCTTGGGAGTCCTTTTCGGAGGACGAGACAGCCCCGCCTCCAAAGAAGAAGGTTGAGGTGGCATCGCAGCCTGCGAAGCCCAAGAAGGCAGGTCCCAAGGGCCAAGGCAACATCATGTCCTTCTTCAGCAAGAAATAGTATTTGACTAGGCCAAGAGCTTGTGACTGAAATTAGAGTCTTAGCCATACGGACATCATAGCTGTGGTGAAGGAATTGGGAGGGTCTTAAATCGCTGGTGTCACGTGTAGCTTCTTTGACTCGACTCAGATGCCGAGGCCGAAACTCAATGCCAGGTGAATGCTACCTGAGCACCCAAGTACTTTGCTGTCTTGCCTAAACTAAATCATGGAGTTTGGTCAAGGGAAGGGTCGCAGAACGAGGAAGAAAAGGGAAGGAAGATGAGATTGTTCTTGCAAAAAAAGTTCACTGTAAGGTTGTGTTTTGTTGGAACATAGATGCTGTGAAGTCCTTCAAGACAGCCTGTCCTGCCTGTCTGGTTCAGTTCGTGGTGGTGGTGGAGGACGTACAGCGGTGACCGCCCGCTGCAGGGACCCTTGGCCAGGGACCACATGCGCTATAAAAGTGGACTTGCAGTGCCGATCTTCGCGGGGAAGTACCTAGGTACCTAGGGCTGACACTTCCAACGGTTCAACGGTGAGAAGCCGAGTCCACGTCCACGCGGCTTCTCGAAGCTCCCGAGCTTGATCTTTACCTAGATATACAACAACCACTGATAACGCCCTGGCTTACACCTGATCTTTGGATGCATTGCTCTGCTTTTTCTTGTTGCTACCTATAATGATCTAGCCGCAGCCCTCCTCCAGTCCAACGCCGGGCAATCTCTGAGCTCGCAACTGCAGTTGGGCTTCCGGCCTATCTGCCGCCAAAGAATTACCACGTTCATCGCTGGCCGACTTGGTTGCTCTTCTCAAACACACTCTCTTTTGGACACGACAATGCGGCTACTAGGGTCAACAATCCGTTTCCTGTCCTTGCTGCCCCTGTCTTTGTGTCAGGTAGGTGCACAAGAGCCACCACCAGGCTTGGACATCGCACAGCAGCAGCCCTTAGGCGACGACGATACAGATTGGTCTGTTGCCTGTCCCGACTACGCAAAGTACTCGAAACATCACCATGGTCCAGATAGTGAGGGACCCTTTGCCTTGCCCTTCCAAAGACCGCACGTAAAATGCCGAACCTTCCACTCCGACGCGATCGAGAAGGTCATCGAGGACGTCACGTCGCGCATGAAAGACCCAGACCTCGCCCGCCTCTTCGAGAACACGTACCCCTCGACGACAGACACGACAGTCAAATTCCACACCGACGGGACCAATAAATACAAGAAGAAGAGCACAGGGCGGAGCGTGTTGGATGGGGGCGCGTGGGAGGGGCCCCAGACATTCGTGGTAACGGGAGACATCACTGCGGAGTGGCTTCGGGACGGTTGCAACCAGTTATCGCCGTACATGGGCTTGGCCAAAAAGGATAAGGCGGTATTCAACTTGATTCTGGGAGCTGTCAACACGCAGGCCGAATATGTGATTCAGTCGCCGTACTGCAACGCCTTTCAGCCGCCGCCTATCTCGGGCTTGAAGGTCTCCTACAATGGCCAGGACGACTATGTACACCCAATGTATGAGCCAACGGTCGTCTTTGAGTGCAAGTACGAGCTTGACTCCTTGGCTCACTTTCTGACCTTGGCGAATGACTTCCACGAGGCTACCGGATCAACAGACTTTGTGAACATGAGGTTTCTCTTGGCTGTAGAGACCCTTATGGAGGTTCTGGAGCATCAGAGCATGTCCACCTTCGATCCAGAGACTGGGCGGTTCCAAAGGAACCAGTACACCTTCAAGCGACAGACTTGGACTGGCACCGAGACTTTAAACCTGGACGGAGTGGGCAATCCATTGGCCAACGGCACTGGACTCGTGCGCAGCGCATTCAGACCTAGCGACGATGCCACCACCTTTGGTTTCTTCATACCCGCGAACGCCATGATGGCTGTGGAGCTGCTGAGGACGGCGAAAGCACTCAGGGCCGCTAGCGAAGATGTGACAGCGCAGAAGCTCGAGCGCTGGAGCAAGACGATCAAGGACGGAGTGTGGGAGCACGGTGTGATTCAGCACGCCAAGTTTGGACCTGTATTTGCGTACGAGGTTGACGGATATGGATCCTCCCTTCTGATGGATGATGCCAACTATCCAAGCTTGCTGGCTCTTCCGTTGATGGGGTTCGTTCCAGTAGACGATCAAGTCTACCAGAATACGCGGAAGATGTTGCTGAGTCGGGCGTCGAATCCTTACTACCTACAGGGAAGGGAGTTTCATGGCATTGGAGGTACGAACACCAATCGATCGATGATCTGGACAGACGACTGATTTCAAAACAGGACCTCACATTGGACTTTCGAATGCTTGGCCGATGAGCTTGCTCATCCAAGCCCAGACCAGTGACGATGATGAGGAGATCACGGGCTGCCTCGACTTTGTGCTGAGATCTGCAAAGCTCGGATTAATACACGAGAGTATTGATGTGAACTCTTTGGGTTCCTATACACGTAAGTGGACCTTTAAAGCCCATGCGTCACTCCCCAAATTGACTCTTTTGCAGGAAGCTGGTTCGCATGGGCCAACGGCGTTTTCGCCGAGACCATTCTTGATCTAGCTGCTCGCAAACCGCACCTCATATTCAAGGACCCGACGCCGTACGAATTGTAGCATACTGATTTGGCCATGGGAGTCAGAAGGCTGAAGTATCAGGGCTTCTAATTTATTGGGGCTCAGGATACCCAGCTGTTATTGAGCCATTCTTGAATGCAAGTCCTACACCAAGGTTGAATTCATCTCCTGAGCTACTACCAGTGCTTCCACCATGAATAATGTATATTGACAAAAATAGAAATAAACTTTTATTGGACGACAGACAAGCCTTCCTTGGCTAGATATAGCGAGCAGAACGAGTCGATCGGCTTTGTCCGAGGAGAGATCTAGGATGCTCGATTAGGGACTCGACGTGGTATCAGGTCACTTTCTCGAGACGATGCGCAGATGTCTTGAGTCTTTCGAATCTCTATCCTCGAAGTGCTACAGTGCTGCTCGTTCGCGACAAGGCGTGCGACAAATTGTTGGAAAAGCGGATTTCGAAATACCATCCGGACCTACCACGGAAACAAATGCCATCTTTCGACCAGGCCCCTTCGATGCTCGGATCTTCGCCGAGCCTCGCCCACCAAAATGCATGCATTTATAGATGCTCCACCTTGGAATCGTCGCACGACGGCTGAAATCAGGGGTTCCGCAGACCCCACCCGGGGATATTAGAACGCGTGGGCCTTGACCAAGCCACGAAAGTCGCAGCCGAAGCACGACGTCTGAGCCACGATTCGAGGACCATGGGTGGTTCGAGGGTGCCGGTATAAAAAGGGTGCCAGCAATCTTCACTCTACACCTGCGTGGTGTTATTCTTGGTCAGATATACCTCTTGGTTCAGGCCCATCCACACTCATTTGTTCGGAAGCTTTCCCTCTACACAACCACCAAAAATGCCTGAAGTCAACCCTCCTCAACAGCAAGCGCCCATGGAGGCCACATCAAACAGTTCCGTCGTCGACCGCCAGCCCGTGCGTAGATCCTAACACCCTACTTATGATACCAAGTCCTTCCATCTACCAAGATATCTAAGCAGCATCACTAACTCCATGTCCCTAGTCAAGCGAGCCACCGATGATGTTCATGCGCGGCGGCGGCGAGGACTGCGAACTAGATTGCTGCTGCTGCGGCTGCAGCCAGTCTTGCTGCGAGGACAACGACGGGCCCCCTCCTATGGGAGGCGGCGGACCGGGGCCCGAGGGTCCCGGTGGATTTGGCGGCGGCGGCGGCCCCGGAGGTCCTGGTGGGCCGGGCGGACCTCCTCCAGGACCTGGCGGCTGGTAGAGACATAGTAGCTACTGGGTGACTGTAGCTCAATGTAAGGGCTTGTAGGTTAACGGGTTGTGTGAGCTTCAGTATCACGGGTTACAAAAGACGAATTGTTGCTACGGAAGTGCTCCTGGCGGCAAAAGGTGGAAGGTGTTGTAGACTGTGTATAAATTTCGGTGTACAGATTCTGGGCATGTCAACCAATGACAGTAAAACTCATGGCCTGCCATCGCAGATGCGTCACTGCTGCCCTGGGCGTACGCATGAAATGTACATGAAATGTATGCATATACTCAGTACCTACCTAGGTACTTGTGGTACAGGACAGCAGGTGGCTGACTGAATGATGGGAGAGCTTATGTAAGCATACAGGACACCAATCTCCCTCCGCAGCACCTCGAGCGCGAGTTGTCAGAACAACAACAAACACCAAGCCAGGCGCTCAACCTACCATTGACAGATGGCACGTATGCGTTAATAGTTGCCCAATTAACACGAACATTGCATTGCAAGGTGCGAGTCTGTTTCAAGACACGACAAGCAGCGGAAGCGGCCAGCGAAGGCCGGAATACGGTACACAATCACCACGCGCCGAGTGCAACTACTACTTGCTCTGTCCTACCTTCATTCTCCCCTCACTAAGCCAAGCGAAAACAACCCCGTACATTAAAATCAGACTTGCGCGCTGGGGACCTTCATCGCGACTTGAACATTCTCTCATTTATTGGTATTCAGCTATTGTCTAAATATCTGGCCTACCAAACCTGGTCGATACGCGCGCGGTTACAACTTACGCGCCCATCTTACAATGTACTTGTACTATACGTACGACAAACTGCGCCCACCACTGCCACCTCTGCCAGATTGCGAAGGGCCAAAACTAGAGCCATTCTCTGTGAAAGACGACGTGGATATTGAGTTCATTAGCCCGATTGCCACGGGCGGCCACGCTGTGCTATGGAAAGTGGCCATAGAGGGCCAGATTTACGCGCTCAAGATGGTAGGCCCCCCTCGCGCGGCGATCGCCTATGCGTCTGTCATCCCGAAACATCTACTCACATTGGGCTACTAGTTCAAGACCATGAGCCCCGGAGGCATCCCATTGACTTGGCAGTTCGTACGTGAGCCATATGTACCACCCAAGGCAGTGATGAACGGCCAGTCTCTGGCTTTTCATTGCGAGTGCAGGGCCTATGGCCGCCTGAAGGAGACCGGCTGCGAGGACATGGCCATCCGAGCACATGGCTATTTGCTCTTGACCAGGGCTCAGCGAGAAGATGTTTCAAACAAGGCCACCATCGACTGGGACCCTGACAAGTCTGGTATCCCGGAGCACTACAGAGTACCGGCTATTGTGAAGGAGTATGTCGATCCTGCCTTCCACTTCCTACCTCGAATGATACCGGATATGATGCGCCATATGAAGAAGTTCCACAGAATTGGCATTCTCCTTCATGATGTCAAAAGGATGAATTTCTTGGAAGGGCGATTTTGCGACTTCAGCTACGCGTGGACCGTCCCGCATTTCATGATGGATGATGAGCACGGCCCAGTCACCTTCGACAACGTCTACAAGGAAGCCTACTACGACTTCCTATCCTTTGACGCCATGATCGATAGATGGAACGAGGAACACCCCGGGCAGCGGATCTGGCGCCGACTACTTCCCAATCACACATACCAGGAAGAGAAACTCAGAGGAGGCTGGAGAAAGGACGAATGGCCAATGCGATGGATCCCCTCAGACTACGATTGGAAGAAAGCACAAGCGGCACGGGACCCACACAGAGACACGGTCAATACGAAGCGTCGAAGCCCGAAGACGCCTGAAAAGCCTGCCAAGATTTCGAAACAGCCGAAGTCTACGACGGCGAAGCCATCCGGGCGAGCCAACCGGGTGCAAAAACGGCGGCGCAAGGCAGCCGGTCGCACCCCAAAATGAAGACAAGGGGTGGCGGAGTGCGTATGGTGCGTGCAGACGGGCGCAGCAGGGTCACATCGGGCCACTCGCCCTAGCACAAACCACCCTTCACCCACGCCACGCATTGACCCCTGTGGTATCTCCAAGGTATTGACCGGGCTGCTGGAGACCTCCTGCAGAATACACATGCAAGCTATCACTCTAACACCAGCCTCTCGGTCACAGCCTGCTTCTGATGGGTATCGCGGATGCCGTCTTCAGCACTTTCAATCTAGTCATGCCAGCGAATAATTAATGCGTCACAGGAAACGTACTGAACGCCTACCCAAAATCTGCGCCAGCCTTAGGGAAAAACACCAACATATCAAGACCTACGTCCTTCCTTCAAAACTGCCAGGAACTTAAGAATCTCCCACTTCTCTCTGGTAGAGAGGCACGACCACATATGTGCTTTGGAACTTTCGCTGACTTGCAAGTTGCTTAACTCTTCCGATCCTCACCTTCCTTGTGGCCATGTCTTCTGGCAATCAGACCACGCTACTCGAGTACCTCGCCGCGAGGGCTCTTCCAATTCTGAAAATCGATTGCCAAAAAGGCGAGGGTGAGGGCGATACTGAGAATCCCGATTATGTTCAAGTCGGGAGACATGTTTCTCTGTCTGGGAAGACTTCAACTTTCAGGCCCTGGAAATGGACATCATCATAGGGCGTAGTCTTTTTGGCAGCAGCTTGGAGAATCCCCTTGACGACGTCCGCCTGCGCCACATGGATTTATCAGTATCACAGCACCTGCGCGGAGTTCTCAACATTGTGCAAGCGACGAGACCGCTCACACAGCATTTGGAGACAGCGTTGTCAATGCTCTTCTCGTTCTTGATAGCGTTTTGACTCGCTGGAAGGTATGAATTATTAAGACTTCAGCTCGTTGTTTGCACATTCATACAACACGTATGGGCACTTACTCAACGGCGTCGACGTTAAGGTCAGATGCAAGGTGATCTTCAAACATCGCGCAGATGAGGCGGAATGATGCCTGGTACCAGCGCGAAGACGAAGAGGGTGATGTGTTCTACACGTATCATCTCGCTGGGAAAAAGCGCTCGATACCACTGGTCGCTGGCGTTGTAGTTGACGAGGCCGATCGGGGCGGCTCCGAGGTCTTGCTTGATAACGGCTTAGCAGAGATAGGCCAGCGCAAGTCGTCCAGCTATGCGGGACGGTCCCGCCCAGGCCACGTTGGCCGGCTTTCTTTTGTGTGTTCGGTCTGTTTGAGGTGGCTTGGACGGTGTCCGCACACGAATTTGGTATATTTTTATCATATGTATTTCCTTGCCAGATCTCTTGTCCGAACATCGTCCACAGCTTCACGGAGATAACACGAATAATACCTGTTGCTCCTCTCCAAGCGCGAGACCAACCTCATGACCAGCCTTGATGCCGCGCGGACCGAGCATGTTGGGGCGGCTCTTCCGTGGCTCTTCCGTCGAGTGCGCGAGATCTGACCGAGCTGCAAGTGGCAGATGCATGAGTATGATATCACCTGTTCTGGTGCGTTTCTTCTCTGCGACAGCCTCCAACCGCTATCACGCCACGGGCGCACGAAGCATCGGCAATTGTCTCTGTCGGTGTCGGCTTGCAGACCAGGCCGTTCGTCTGAAGGGCGACTGCGTAGCACCGTTCATTACCTGCTCATACACTTCACTGCACGCGAAGGAAGTGCGCAGGTTTTGTAGCAGTCGACTTCATGGACTGTCCAATATAAATGGAGGCATCCTGTGAGCCTGGGTAAGATGTTCACGATGTTGAAAGACCCTCAAGGTTAAGAGCCATACTGGTACAGTATTGCACTACCTCCTGCCAACGGTTTGACACGAAAAGCCTCATCGACTATGGTGTCATCAATTCGAATGCACAATATATGCCCCGTCTCTCATCGCATGATGACGTTACCACTGCAGTCATGAAGATAATCTTCAGCCTCAGAAGAAAGCATCCAGCTTAGCTTCGGCTGACTTCGCAGTGCGAGTCACATCTGGGCCTTCATTCCACAAAGCTTCCACCACCCGGCCCAGTCGAGCCACACCCTCCACCAAGTCCTCCTCCTCCTCCCACGAGTAGCACAACCTGACACTATAATCAAACTTCGTAGCCGCCTCATCCCCCTTGACCTCAAACGCAGACCCAGGCGGCACGATCAGATTCTCCATCTCCAACGCTCTTTGCGTGATGTCCCTTGCCAACGGACCCTTCAAGAACGTGATCCACACAAAATACCCCCCATACGTAACCTCCCCGTCCCCCGCACCCACATTCCCATCAAGCACCTCGATGCCAAACCGATCCAGCCGGCGATGCACCTCCCGCAGCAGCAGCGCATGCCGCCGCTGCAGCGCGGGCCGGCACGCGCCGTCGATCTGCCGCCCCAGGGCCCCGCTGCGCATCATCTCCCAGACCATGGTCGCGGCGAAGTGGCTCGGCGCGCCGCCGGACTTGGTCGAGCCCGTCTGCGCAAGCCCGAACGCAAAGTCCCGCGTGCCCGCCACCCAGCCGGTGCGCATGCCGGGCGCGATGATCTTGGAGAAGGAGCCGTTGCTGACCGCGTGGCCGAACCAGGCACCCGATGGGTCGTGGGCGCTGGGGCCGAGGGCGGCGTCGATGTCGGAGAGGCGGGCGATGGGGCGGAGTTTGGGGAGGGGCGCTAAGGTGGTGGTGGTGGAGGAGGAGGGGGTGGGGATGGTGCCAGTGAGGACGGGCCATTGGAGGAAGTCGTAGACGTCGTCGCAGACGACGAGGCAGTCGTATTGGCGAGCTAGACGGACAAGACCTTCGCGCCGCTTCAGGCTCATGGTTTTGCCGCTTGGGTTTGAGGACGAGGGCACGACGTAGATGACATGTCGGTAGACCTTGCGCTGGTTGGGGTCCTTGTAGACAGGCTTCTCACTTGGGTCGATTTTGCCCTCGAAGCTCTTGAGGCCGTTCTCGAGGGCCTCGAGATCGATGCCGTCGCTGTCCTCAGGGACGGCCCTTAGGCGGCCCTTGAAACCTGAGTCCTCAAAGATCGGGCAAGCCAGGTAGTAGCACGGGGCGGAGATCCATACAGCCTTTGTATAGACCGGCTCTGTAAAGGATTGAAGTATGCAGGCAAGACTCTGACTTGCGCCGCCGGTGATACATATCGTTTCTGGATCTGGTTCGACGTCGAAATAGTTGCTTAAGAACTTGGCGAGCTCCTCGCGTAAGGGCTGGTATCCTGGGTCTGGGCCATATTGAAGCCCCGGCACAAAAATCTCGGGATCCGATAGGACTGTGTTGGCGGCTGCTTTGAGTGCCTCTGGTGGCAGGATGTGGGGTGAAGGCCAGCCCCGGAGGAGGTTGATGAGCTTCTTTTTCTGCGCCGGCGGGGATGGTTCCGCAGGCGTCATTATGGAAGTGGAGACAAGGCGCCGGTGTATGAGGGCTGAACTTGTCGAAGTATTAGGTATGGCGAGATGGCGTAGTGATCTTGAAGTAAAACGCATTGGGGAGAGTTATTTGATACATACTTATGTATTCACAGTACAGTTTGTTGATGGCGTGACGTCCGCGCTCCGGAGCCGGAACGGATGCCGGGATAGTCATTGCGGGACGGACCGGTGTTCCGAATCCGGGACTTTGCCGGGCGGTTCGCTGGGTCCTACATCATCTTACACCATGAAGTGTTGTAACGGTTAATAAGTGTTCAATTCGAGATTTGAACGCTCAATTGTCTATGATTTCATAGCTCATAACGCGTGTAAAGCAAGTAGGGTATCAATTTCGTTTACGCCAGCCAACCTTCATCCTCTGCTTACCAGCCCCACGTCCTGTCTGACGCCGTAAACACCGGCGGAGTCCATTTGATGAGATTCTTGTCCAGCACTCGCCTGTTCTTCTTCGCCATTCGCTTCTCCCGCGCGTCCACCTGGCTCTTCGGAATCACAATCTTGTGCTCGCCCCTGTGATACACCTGCATCTTGTACGCTTGGAGGGTGTGCTCCACGTCTTGCGTCGTCATTGCGAGCTTTGTAGCGACGTCCTCGATACTGCACTTCTCGTCCTTCTCGTGGGACTCGAGCAACAAGTCCACGATGGCTTCTATCCAGTATTGACGATAACTCAGTAATCCCAGGTCAGACAGTGGCTTTTCGGGCGAGCCGAGTTTGCCTTCGATCTGGCTGAGCATATATGAAAACTGAATCAACAATCGTCCGTAGCCCTTTCGCTGGTACTGCGGGAGCGTCAGGATACAGGCAACGTTGTAGCCATCTGCACTGTGTTTTTCTTTCGAGAAGAACCCAACAAGGTGACAGCCCCGGTCGTCCCTACTCGTCATGACGTAGAAGAGGAAGGGGTCCACGTCGTAGAAGAGTGTCTTGTGATCCAAAAACATCTTGCATAGCAAACACAGGTTTCTGCACCATGTTCGTTGTCGTTTGCCATCGATTTCGTAGAATGAGACGTAGTCGTCCCTGTATATCTCGTTTCCTGGAGGGTGTTGCAGGGTGCACTTCTGGCGATGTCGGCAGAAACTCTTAAGCCCTCCGAAGTAGCTCAGACAGAACTCGCAGATGTAGATGATATCCTCTTGACCAAACGCCTCAGGGTACGGGGAGAAGTACCACGGGAAGAGGTCGAATTTGCCGAAATTGACCCTCGAGATGTTCCTCACCCGTGCAATTTCCGTAGGATTCTGTGTCATCGACCCCGAGGTCCGTAACTTCTCGATCTCTGCCTCTCTGCTGAATTCGGCCTGCTTGGGTGTATCCTCGCCACCATCCATATCGACATCATCGCCAGCTACCGGCGTAGGTGCCCCCTCCAGCGTCGGTGTGGAGACCTCCTCTCCTCCCAACAATCCCTTCTGCTGCGACTCGACGAATTCGGTCCAAGGGTGCGGTGTTTGTGCTTCTGAGGAAGGTATGGATTGCTCGCGTTTAACGGGCTGTCGCTTCTGTGCTTTCTTCCCCGGCGCGGACTTCTTAGCCGGCGCCGTGGTGCCTTTCTTAGTCTTACCATCCTTCGGCTTGTCCTTGTCCTTGTCCGGCCATTCCACCTCTTGCTCAAAGTCGATTCGCGCGACGGGAACCCACTCGTCGAGTCGCTTGTTGAAGTTGTCGAAGTTGCAGTAGAACTGGCGCCCGCTCTTGGTGTCTTTGATGCTGAGAATTTCGGCGCGCCGCATCTGGCCGTCTTTCTGGACAACGGCGATGCAGCCAACGATGATGGTGTCGGGCGTCGCCTTGCTCTTCTTTTTGGACCCATCGTTGGAGCCTACCGGTGCGTCGGAGGCTACAGCGGTCGGACTCATGATGAAATTGGTGATGGGCGATGCTGTTGTTGATGAATTTTGAATGCGACGAGGATACGGAATGGCGTGGTGAAATAAACAGAAAGTTGATCAACTAGATGCCGCCACTGCAGGCAAGAAGTTGGGGCAATATACCGCTTATCTCGCTATCGGTGCCTGCCCGCGACAGCACTGGGTACAGCCGAAGCTCAATTACCCCCCTGCAGGTGGACCCTGCTCAGTGACTTCAGGAACTTTCTCTTTTCCACCCCACTTCTGACTTCACTCCTCAAGTCCAAGCCCTCACCATCAGCGAACATCTCGAGGACTTGACACCCTCACAATGTTATAAACCATCAATCGCACTGATATCTCCACCCAGAAGGCCAACATGGCGCCCGAACTCTCCTCAAATTGGAAGAAGCTGCAAGCCAAGATCAAGCAGGAGCCGTCCAAGACACAAGGCCAGAAGAGAAAAGCAGACGGAGACACAGCGCAGCCAAACCCCAAGTCCACGAAGAAAGCAAGAATCGCCAGGTCGATTGCCAAAGCGCACTCCCAAAAGCCCCGTCCGCCTCCAGCCAAACCCGACAAGCCGACCGCCTCCCACAAGCAGCCAACTATGGGCGCCGCCCAGTCGCAGACCAGCAAGTTCGCCATGTCCGCGTCGCTCGCGCTCTGGGCCGAAGACAACGACATCTCCCCGGAGTCCATCTCTGAGGCATACGGGCTCGGCAGCAAGAACAACGCGATGCTCACAGCGACCGCGGTGCGGCCCAACGAAGGGCTGGCGAAGGACGTCGAAGTGGGGAAGTACATCGCCATTGACTGCGAGATGGTCGGGGTGGGGGAGGGAGGATACGGGCACGCCCTGGCGAGGGTCAGCATTGTCGACTTTCATGGGCGACAGGTCTACGACTCCTATGTTCGGCCGAAGGAAAAGGTGGTGGATTGGCGGACGAGAATTAGTGGCATCACACCCAAGCATATGGCCACGGCGAGGGAGTTCGAAGACGTGCAGATAGAGGTGGCACAGCTTCTAAAGGGACGGATTATTGTGGGACACGATCTTCGCCACGACCTGGATGTGTTGGTACTGGACCACCCACGCAAGGATATCCGAGACACGGCCAAGTTCTCCGGCTTCAAGAAGTACGGCCATGGCCCCAAGCCCGCCTTAAGGGTCCTCGCGAGGGAGATTCTGGCGGTCGAGATCCAAACAGGCCAGCACTCCAGTATTGAAGACGCTCGGGTCGCCATGCTGCTCTTCAGAAAGTACAAGCCGGCTTTCGACGTGGAACACAATGCCCGCTACCCCGAACCCGTCTTGAGGTCGTCTCTACCCAAGTCCAAACCAAAGCAGAAGAAAACAAAAAAGAAGAGGCGGAATTGATGATATGAATTAACGAGTCTGGCTCGGTCTACTACTCTAACGCGGTATCCAAGAGTAACCGCAACCCATTTCGCTCTGATATGGAAGGACAAAAATATTAATGCGCACCAGGTGAGCAGGCCCGACGCGTGGCTGAAAAGCGCACATCTCGAAGGAAAGGTCGTCCGTCACTTAGGAATGCCCTCCATGAGTTCCATGGCGCCTTCTCGGCCAACAGTGATGATCACATCACCAAGAGTCTTGCTGAGAAACCCGGCCTCGCAGTACGTGAAGTAGTACTGTGGACGTTGTTAGCAGAGAGCAGAGAGCAGAGTCTTAGGGTCCAGCCATCGCAGTAAGAGACATACCTCCCATTTTCTTCTGAACACTTCCACCTCCTCTTCCCTCATCTCCCCATGCTTTTCAAGAAGAGAAGGTTTGATCTTGGATTCAAAGTTATTCAAGAAGTTTTCGCGCCAAAGCCTAAGTGTCTTTGCGTAGTGTCCTCCGATATTGCGAACTTGTTCAACGACAAGTGTCCCCTGAGACTCAACGCTGATGTGGTTGATCAGTTGCGAAATCGCCGGGAGGTGGCCGCCAGGAAAGATGTAATGGTTGATGAAGCTACCAAGAAGTCAGCATCGGCTCTCGCACTCCGCAAAACAGGCACTTACTCCTCGCTCTTCGAATACGCCTCGTACCGTCCCTCGGGCATGGTGATGCACTGGAACACCGCAATGCCGCCGTCCTTCTTCAACAGCTTATGGGTGCACGCAAAGTACGTGCTCAGGAACTCTTTGCCGACTGCCTCCAGCATCTCGATGGAGATGATCTTGTCGTATGGCCGCTGAGGTACAGGCAGAGCTCGGTAATCCATCAGCAGCACTTCGATGCGATCGGACAGACCAGCTTTTGCAATTCTTTCCTCGGCGAGCACTTTTTGCTCCTTGGACAGCGTCAGGCTGGTGATGCGGCAACCTGTCTTCTGCACAGCCTGGATCGCAAAAGATCCCCAGCCAGTTCCAATCTCCAGTACGTGGTCCGTCGACTTGATGTGCGCATCGTCGATGAAGATCTGCAGCTTTCTTACTTGCGCCTGTTCCAGGGACTCGTCTTGCGTATCCGGGCCCTCGAGCGCCCAGACAGGACATGAGTATGTCATGTCTGGCGACAGAAACGCAGCGAACATGTCATTGCTGATGTCGTAGTGGGCGGAGATGTTGAGCAAAGCATTGGACATGGTGTTGGTTCTTCGCGCCAGTGCCGAGGCCAAGCCGGAGATGGTCGAGAGGGCTGTGGTGCCATTGCCCAGCTGTTCTCGATTCGCGATGAAGAGCTACAAAACGTACGGCTTGTTAGTTACTGTATGGGGCGTAGCGCGGGAGAGTGCTTCTGTGAAGGATCGTACCTGGAAGAAGGCTGTCAGATCGTTGCAGTCGACCTCGCCCAACATGTACGACTCGGAGAAGCCCATGTCTGCAAATAGCACCAGGCGCATCCAAAAGGCGCTCTTCTTGACGACCAGTTCTACGCGCGGAATTCCGACTGATTTGCCGTCGCCGTTTGCGAGCTTGCTCGCGGTCTTGGATGAGCTCTTGTCACCGTAGACATGGCTGACGCCCTCGACCTCGTCGTAGAGGACAAGCGTGCCAATTTCCACATTGTTGAAGAGCGAGTGGACAGCCCACTTGGCGGCCCTCACACTTGGGCCCCAGGTTATACCCCCGAGAGTTCCGCGCGCGGATTCGATCCACTGGCTGGCTGGTCGCGTGACGAAGCTTGGTAAAATAGACATCGCAGACCGGGGAGGGAGGAAGCGGACGCGATAGGAAGTTAACAAAGAAGCAGGAGCCGACGTGTAATTCCAAAATGAAATGAAGGCGAGCCTCGGCAAAGAGGAACAATTCAGTTTTCAAGGTGTTGTAAGCAAGCGCATGATGGTCGTGAAGTGTTTGCCGATCACAGGCCGCAAGAAGTTGTCTAGGAGAGGGGGGTTAGAGGGGCAGCAGCATTATTTACTAGCAGGTACAATGCGTGAAGTGTGGGCCAAGGGGAACGGAGCTGCTGTGACATTGCAGTAGCGACCCCGGAGAATGGACATTGTTTCTGATTGCAAAAGCCGCGTACTGTGGTAACAAGTACTTGGGTAGACAAGGAAGGCAGCTGGAGAGTGGAGGGTCCTGGTCTCATTGACTTCATCATCATTTTCAGGCTTGCTTGTGTGCCCCTCCAAAGAGACATGGATCTAGGTCTGTGAGAAGACATGGTAGAGAAGGGAAAAGGTACCTACTATGCCCAATTTGGATGGGAAGATACTTGATGTCGTCCGTCTCGTCGCATCTCCTCTGGCTCGGCTCTGTTGATCACCGCAGCTATTTTCCTAGATCGGAAAAGCTTGTTTCTACTAGAACTTTTGCTGCAGTATTGGGAACATCTTGTCTTCCTAGGCGTCTTTTAAATGGATATCTCTGGGCATCACAGAACAGCCTTTGCTCCAAGACCCTTGCGCAAGATCTGGACCCTGTTACACACATGGGCCTGTCTCAGCGGCAAGTCTCTTGCATCGGAATACACGAGCCGCCTGCAGAGACCAGATGGGCGGTGGCCTTGAAGACGGGAAGACAGGAAGTGTCGTGACTATGGTACTAGATAGTGAACTACTCACTAGCAGAAGTAATGCCGAGAACGGTGCTCGCCGATACAACGGTACGTGCAGATCACTAGATGCTAGTCCCTTACTATGGCGTGTATACCCTTACTCCGACTTGGACTGTGGCACATGCTACACCTGCACCACTTGGAAACACGCAACAAAATTTCCTTCGCCGTTATATATCTCAACACGAAAAAGATGAGAGGAAGAACTTCAGGTCTCGGGTCTGCAATTCAAGCCACAGACTCGAGAGTGCGAGGTGGACCGCCCCAGTCTTACAGTGACGTCAACGACTCCCGACGACTTTCGCGAAATAAGTATGTTTCCGGACCTGCAGTACTCCGTACCTTTGGATTGTTCTGAAGAGTCCGCAGTCCGGCTCGGCCCAATTCTCGCCCGCGCTTGTGAAGTGGTCCGAAATGCAATTGGGAACTTGCTGGGGTGGGGTCTCATTGGTTGCTGACAATGCTACACAACCATGCACAGTGCACTGGTCATCGTGCAGCCTCAGCCTTGTCCGCAGCCTCGTCTTACTTGCGTCATCAGAATACGCTTTTTCCTTCGTGGGCGGCTAATTCCTAACCCACAATTAAGAGATGGAGATGTTTTCTTGGATAGCATCACCGCGAAGTCGTCCCAATCGAACCGCCGTTCGCCTAGAAATGAAGTGAAGAAGGATCAATCCCGGTAACTTCTGCTTTCAGGAAGCAGCTGCAGAGCGTCCGAGGCTGATAGCCGGTCAGATGGCCGGAATCTCATCAGGCCTTGAATAATCGGCAGCAGCGGTCGTAGAGGCGGATCCTCTGGATCTTCCAAGAGAATATCAAAGCTCCGTTCCAATACTGAGACTCCTGGTATTTCTTTTGACACCGAGTATTAGTTGAAAGCTTCCCGAATTGTGGAGACTCCTCATAGAATAGCGGAAGGCAGCACGAACCATTTAGCCCTGAGGACTCTTCTTTCATCTTTAACCATTGTTCCTTCTATTCGTCGGGTAGGTCTTCGACAAAGTGAAACATCTGCGCCACAAGATGCCCATCTCCACTTCTGAATGCCTCAAAAGGCTTCGTCCCAAAGACCATATGCTACAACTAACAGATTGTAAGCATAGCAACGATATTCTGGAGCGAGACTGAGACGCCAACGAACCACGACTCCGGTTCTCCATAGATCTACCCGATAATTAAGCTTCTTCGCGAATATGGTTTCCGGACCCCTGCTGTCTGCGGGCTGAGCCAGCCGTTCAGGCTCCTCGCCCTGTCTGAAAGACTCTCCCCAGTCTATCAGGTTAATGTCTTCCTCGTCCTCATCCACCCACTCACCCCATTCGGAGCGCCTGACGATGTGCTTGGGAAATTGTGGCTCCACAGGCTGACCGTCTTCTCGGACGAGATCTTCGACGACTGGACGACCGATGGTTGCAAGAACGTCGTGCTCCGAGGCCTGACGGATATTGCGGGCGGTGAATGCAATATTGTTGGAACTGATGTCTGTGAGATGGCTGGTGCGTCAGCATTACCATGTTTGTCCTTGAAACTTCGCAGGTTGCGAAGCAGCAATGGTAGATTCTTACCACCATGTGTATTACCCTTTTCATGCATAATCACCAAGGTACTCAGCAGCAGCCTTGCCACTCGCAGTATAGAATAAGCGTCAAGGCGATTGTCAGCCGTTGAGTCTCACCAGGTTCCACATAGTTGCAGCCATCAATAACATGGGCAAGGCTGGGGCCCAACAACGACAACACCAACACCTTGTATTGTCCGTTTGGTCCTTCGTGGACGAAATCATCCAGTAGCCCAACCACGTAACACTGACCATTCCCAGACTGGGCCGAAAATTCTCGTAAAAGACCCGTCTCCTTTGATAGGCTTGCTTGCTCAACTTGAGCGGCCAGAATCTTGAGAGCGACCCATTCCTCTTGGCTGAGCAGGTTGCAGCATCAGCCAGTTATATTTGTGACAGATAACGAGAAAATGTAGAGTTATACCAACATCGTGTCTCTGACTAGCCATACTGTAGGAAAGCCTCCCCATCCGAGCTTGTGATGAATAATGTAGCGGCCGTCCTTGAAGCAATCGCCAAGAGAGACAGGGTGATATCCGCCTGGCTTGTAAAAACTCATGTCTTCCTGGTCAAAGAATGTGATGATAGGCTTGTGGCCGTAGTAATCCATTTGAGCTAGCCGCGCGATAGTACAGCAGTAGATGGGTGGTATTCCATCAGTGAGACTGCACCGGTAAGTCGTCCTGGCCGCGCGGGCTCGCGCACCTTATGTACCATGAGTGGGCCCCACTGTGCGAGGGTTCTTGAAGTCCATGGCTATTGATAGCTCTAGTGTACAGTACGATCCTTTGTACAGTGCGCAGCAGTTCAACTTCCTGCTACTATTGCTGTGTACGGTGTAAGATTTTGCGGGTCTGAAAGGGGTAGGGGTTGGGACAGCTCAGCAACTTCGCACAGCCTCGAGATGCATTCCGCTAATATCTCATGATAAGAGGTAGCAGGATAGGTGAGCATGTGTATGTTCCTATGTGGAACCCTCCGTACTTTCACGAAAACAGTAAATGTCCATTTAGTGTGCATTCTCTTGGAAGTCTGGTGCTCGTGCCCACCGAGCAATATATGCCTGGCGGGCTGGGTCTCTGGGCCGCTAAGATCCACCTATTGAACGGTCGCAAGGCGTGCCGACGCTGGGACCAGCAGGAACTCAGTGAAATGTCTCTCGTCATCAAAGGGCCCAAGAGCGTGACCTGGCACGCGGATACTCCGTATGGGCCCGCCAGTGATGCTGCTGATAGCTTTTTATGCGGCTGCTCCTGTTGTAGCGCAACAGCGGCGGTCCAGGAGCGCATAGCGTCGAGCATGTCGCGCAACTCCTCCCTGATAAACTCACGCTCGCGATCTTCCAAGCCATCATCGAAGGCATCAGAGAGCTCAACGCCCGGCAGACGCGTCATCGGAATCGAAACAGGCGCATGCCTACGGCGTCTCGGGATGCGAGCCGTGGCTGATGACCCTCGGCGCCGGAAACCCTGCGGCGCGAATGGAACGAATGGCGCGCATGCTCTGCAACTCGGCGAGGCTGGTGCCGTCGGACCACTTGAGGAACAGGCCGAAGGACAATTCTGGTAAGTGCCCAGGTGGAATGTAGGTCCAAACGTCCACCTACAGTAGTGGTGTGGAGAGGACTTTATATAGACACCTCGGGGTGGTTTCATCATGCGGGCGGGACCCACATCCCTGGCGAACTCAATCTACGCGTCTGCCCAAACGCGTCAATTTTATAGGTCTTAGTAGCCTCGGCTCAGCATCGAACGCGGAGATACAACTTCCCCACATACTACAACAAACATGGAGCAAACAATGCTATCGGTGCAGTCCAGCAACTCTCTCGGCAAAGTGACACCGAACCTCCTGCCCTGCCGAATCCACCACGATGGCTCTGTCGGCTCGACCTCCGCCTACTGGAACCCTTCTACAAACTCAGGTGCGGTCACTGCACAGATACAACACCGGCCTCTCTCCCTAACTTACAGACTTGTTGTGCAGAAGGCAAGAGGATATCGCACTTTCGTGGTCGCGAGCTGCACGGAAAAGCGCTGAAAGTTCCGGACGGGCACCGCGGCGTTATTGTCGAGAAGAAAGAAGCGCCCAAGCCTGAGGCCAGACGGTTCGACCAGCCCGCGGAGGTCATTGACCTCGAGGCAGAGGAGGAAGAGCTGCCACTTGGCGCGCTGGAGGCAAAGGCCGAGTTTGATGAGATGGTCATCTGGGGCCACGAATCAATGGCAGAAGCAGGGTCGGATCCGTATGCTAGGGGAGTGGAGGAGTGGATGCAGTTGTCGGCACAGGTATGTGGAGGAATTGCTGCTAGATTTGGGTCTTTTGATGATATGCTGTACTGACATTTGGTCCAGATACATGCTTATGACACTGGAACAGAGAAAGCATAGTAGTTCAGGCAGGCGGTCACAGTACTGGTGAGAGTGTTCCGTACTGTATACTCTGTGGCAGCCATTGAGAACAGTACTTTGGACACGATGGAGGGCATGACAGGAGGTCAGGAGAAAGATGGAATTTTTCTTCATGATTTGAAGAATAATCTAGGTATGGGAAGAGCCATGCCCAGCTGATGGGCATAATTTACACCTAAGTACCTGACGCGTGGGTTAAATGGATTTCCCAATGAAGCTTAGCGTAAACGCGTCAAGTCGCGTCAAGGCGACCCAAAAATTAAGTCCGACCCAGCGCGTAAAGTGCATACAGACGGAACCACCCTTGCACATCCCACTTCGCCTTTTTCCTTCTCATACTTTCAGCACTTTTCCTCGCCCTCTCACCACCACCTTTGCGCGGTTGTCTTTTCTATTCCCGACACTCGCAAGTCACAATCTCTTCAACATGGCAGCAGTCGCACCCATGTCCAGCGATCCTGGCTTCCCAGTGTCAGATGCTGCCTCGAGGACTTCACGGCAACGCCGCTCAGATCTTCCCAGCTCGTCGCTAGCCGCACGACCTCGCGGGCCTCCTTCAGAGAGTCTTGGGGCTCGGAGTGATGACGATGCTGCTGAGGCCTTTGAGGATGACCAGATTCCCGGCAGGCGCCCAACAGATGTTCAGAACATTCCGACCGTCGAAGACAAGCTGGGTGTCCTGATCGCGAAGCATTTTGAGGACTTCATTGAGGGGTAGGACGCTCAACCTGCCATCGCGCTCGACTCCGAGTCTGTGATGACTGACAATTCTTCTCTCTGCAGATACATAGAGGACCCTACCTCTTCCAACGTGCCGACCTCGAGTGCCATCACCACAGACAAGATCTACATCGCCCAAATCCATGGCATGCGGACACTTGCCCTATCGACCTTATACGTCGACTTTAGACACCTGCAAACATGGACCGACGGGACACTTGCCGACGGAATCGTTGATCAGTACTATCGGTTCCTCCCACATCTCACCGGCGCGCTCCACAACATGATCGCCAAGTACGAGCCCGCGTACTTCCGCGAGCACCGACAACCCACTGCTTCGAGTAACATCACCACCTCGGGAGCCAGCAACGTCGGCTCCGGAAGCCAGTCCCGGCCCGGAGACAAGACTACAAACCAGCAAACCGACAAGGTCTTCGCCATTGCCTTCTACAATCTGCCTCTGGTTTCCCGAGTGCGCAGTCTTCGCGCCGGAAATATTGGCCAGCTGCTTTCCATCTCCGGAACCGTCACCAGGACCTCCGAGGTGCGACCTGAGCTGTCCGTAGCTACATTTGTGTGCGAAGCCTGCCGTGCTGTCATTCCAAATGTCGAGCAGACGTTCCGCTACACCGAGCCGACGCAATGCCCCAACGCGACTTGTCAAAACCGCCAGGCATGGCAGCTGGACATCCGTCAAAGCACCTTCATTGATTGGCAGAAAGTTCGCATCCAGGAGAACAGTTCAGAGATTCCTACCGGCAGCATGCCACGGACAATGGATGTCATCCTGCGCGGTGAGATCGTGGACCGCGCCAAGGCTGGTGAGAAGTGCATCTTCACCGGTGCGTTGATTGTTGTGCCCGATGTCAGCCAGTTGGGACTCCCGGGCCAGCACGCTCAAGCTTCTCGTGATGATCGCAACGCACCTCGTGGTGGTGACGCCGGAGGAAACGGCGTGTCTGGTCTGAAGGCTCTTGGTGTGCGTGACCTGACGTACCGTCTCGCTTTCCTGGCCTGCATGACGACTCCCGATACGACAAACCTGGGTGGCGGTGTGGGAGACATCATTGCCTCCATCAACTCTGCCGACAACGAGGACGCGGCGCGTGTACAAGAACAGGTGCTGGCCTCTTTCAACCCAACTGAGATTGAGGATCTCCGGAAGATGGTGCACAGTGACCACATTTACTCGCGCCTGGTCAACTCCCTTGCGCCGATGGTGTATGGTCATGAGGTAGTCAAGAAGGGTCTACTGCTGCAGCTCATGTCTGGTGTGCACAAGTCCACGGCGGAGGGCATGCAGCTGAGAGGCGACATAAATATCTGTATCGTCGGCGACCCGTCCACTTCAAAGTCCCAATTCTTGAAGTATGTGTGCTCTTTTGCACCACGCGCGGTCTACACGTCCGGCAAGGCCTCTTCCGCGGCTGGTCTGACAGCCGCCGTGGTCAAGGATGAGGAGACGGGCGAGTTTACCATCGAGGCTGGTGCGCTCATGTTGGCAGACAACGGCATCTGCGCCATTGATGAGTTCGACAAGATGGACATTAGTGATCAGGTCGCCATCCACGAGGCTATGGAACAGCAGACCATCTCCATTGCCAAAGCAGGCATCCAAGCCACCCTCAACGCAAGGACATCCATCCTCGCAGCCGCCAACCCCGTCGGCGGCCGCTACAACCGCAAGACCACGCTGCGCGCCAACATCAACATGTCCGCGCCCATCATGTCGCGTTTCGACCTCTTCTTCGTCATCCTCGACGAATGCAACGAGAAGGTCGACCGCCACCTCGCCGAGCACATCGTCGGCATCCACCAGCTCCGCGACGCCGCCGTCGAGCCCGAGTTCAGCACCGAGCAGCTGCAACGTTACATCCGCTTCGCGCGCACATTCCGCCCCGAGTTCAACGAGGAGGCCAAGGAGATCCTCGTCGAACGGTACCGCGAGCTGCGCGCCGACGACTCGCAGGGCGGCGCCGGCAAGAACAGCTACCGCATCACCGTGCGGCAGCTCGAGTCGATGATTCGGCTGTCAGAGGCCATCGCCAAGGCAAACTGCGTTGACGAGGTCACGCCCGAGATGGTGAATGAGGCTTTCCACCTCTTGCGCCAGTCTATTATCTCGGTCGAGCACGATGATATCGAGGTGGATGAAGACGAGGACGACGACTTGCCACCGGATGACAGCGAGACCCTTCGCCGCGCAGCCTCGGTAGCCTCTGGCGTTCCTGCGGACCAGGACGGCGACGCACAGATGGGCGACGCTCAAGAGGACGCGGATATGGGCGAAGCGGGCGCCGCGTCGGAGCGACGCAAGCACACGATCACGTACGAGAAGTATATAAAGGTGGTGAACGCGATCGTGGGCCGTCTCGCTAATGACGAGGCGGGCACGGGCGAGGGAGTCGATGCCGAGACGCTGATCCAGGGGTACCTGGAGGAGCAAGAAGAGGAGCTCCAGGGCGAGGAGGATTACCACAAGGAGCACGCGCTGGTGAAGTTGGTGCTAAAGAAAATGGTCAAGGTATGTCGGATTCTTCCGGTTTGTTGGGTATACTTCATCCGCTAATTTATTTTGTGTGTGTTACAGGAGAACATTCTCATGGCTGTCCGCAGCGATGCCATAGCCACCGACGACGGAGAAGGTGGCGAGGGCGCTGCTCCCGCGCCGGCACAGAACATTGTTTATATAGTGCACCCGAACTGTGCGATTGAGGATCTTTAGACCAGGGCACTTAGTTTCGACGGCTGTGTTTACTTACCCTTCATCTGTGTTGTGCGAGGAAATTCGTTCAGATCGGTGTTGTACTTGTTGTCTACGGAGTCTGAGGAGTTCGGCGGGGAGGTCAGTCATGAATATGATGTTTTAGGATGGACAGGTTCTGAATGGCAACGCGCATGATTGTTTGGTACTTACTCGTCCTCCTGTTATCTTATTGTAATCGTCCGAGTTGTCAACGAGATACCGCCCTTTGGGCACAACCACTCAGCGATGAGGAGACATGCGACCATACCCAGGGCACGGTTGTAGGTTAGGCCTGTTTTGCATTGCTTCCACCTCTAGTGTATACCTGGACACGTCGTGAACCTACCAACACTGTCGGTGAAACTGCTGCAAGCATCATCAACAAGTCATGAACTCATCAGCCTTGGAAGCCTGGTCCTCCGATCGACCAAGCCAGAAGCCCTCTGTGGGTCCGCCTCAATCGCTCGATTTTTCACCATAATAGAACACAAGCACCGCACACAGGTTCAGTCATTGGTATTCTGCCTATCTTAGTAAAATAAGTCTGAATAAAGCAGACTCTCTCTTGCAGTTGTGCACTTTCCTTCGGTCGGTCGCCTTTAGGGCTCTCTGTTGCCATGCATTCACGCTTGGACAAAGTCGTCCTTGCTCGCTGGCACAGACAGAATACGAGATCCCTGAGGGTTCAATTCCATCCCAGAGACTCCCAGAGACAGTGCCGCGTTGCGGACTTCCAGTGTGTGTGGGTGGTGTGGCCCCATGTCTTGGGCACGAAATATTCGTTCTGTTCTCACTCCATTGTCCACATCGCTTGTAGGTGTTCAGCGACAGACAGAATTCCTCAGCCATCATTTCCCGTTTTCCCCTTTCCTGTCCCATGCATTCATCGTGTCCCACGCCTACCGCCTCATACCATGCAACATTGTAGTCGCAAGGTGTCGCAGATGCATTATGAAAAGAGGCCGGCTGAATGGAAAATGTAGGACTTTGTACACGAACTGTCTCTCCTGCCCCGAAAAGACAATCTCGATCATCACCGGCGTATTGTAGGCCTTGGGGTCCACGACAGTCCCATTAGGCGCAGGGTGGTCCTGAATGAAACAAAGAACAGCGGTTGAAACCGCGTCCATGAGAGATGTATGAGGTGTATCTCACACCAAAATAGTACAGCCGATAAGCTTACTCGTCCTGGTACAATGCCAGTAGTTGGCAAATGGCGAACATACATATTCGCTAGTATGTTCCATCGCAGGAGAGTGCTGAACGAAACAACAAATGACGACACCAAAGTCATTCCGCGCATACATGATGGCGTCGACACGTCCGGTAGCCTTACTGAGTCTAGACGACCGGGGCCGCAGACCGGTTCCAATCACCTCGATCGGCTCTATCGCCTCTGCCGCGATATCCATGACCGCGACCGCGACCCCGAGCACTGCCAGTGGAAGCTCCTGAGACCGAGGTCTGGTCGGGCGCATAGGGAGCGGACGACTCCTGACCGCGGTTGCCACCACGGTATGTAGAGGAGGCATAACGCGAGTTTGATCGACCGCGGCGGGAGTTGGGGTTGGGACTTCTAACCGGCATTGACACCGTCTTTCGCTCACCGCGTGGCAAGTGGACGATAAGAGCATTTCTCGACTCTGGCTGGGGCACGAAAACCTCCGCGGTAGTGGCGACCACCTGTGCCAGTCTTCTATCCTGGCGGGGTGGAGCCTTCGCAGGGTTGTAAGCCGCCTCTGGAACGTCTGTCGGGATGTGTACAGCAGGCAGGGAGCCCATCTCCTGTTCCTCGAAACAATCTTCGTCCATTTCCTTGGTAGTATAAGAGCTGGCGTGAACAACAGCGGGAGAAGCGTAAAGAGAGGGAAGAGATACTGTGGTCGTTGGACCGGCAGCGGGGTGCGTAAAAGCAGTCCTGGTGGACGAGTTGACGCTCGATGGCTGTTTGTGATCTTTCAAAAGCGCATTGATCTTGTCCATGGCAGTCAAAGGTTTCTCTCCTCGGGTAAACGTTGCAGGGGTAGCATTCACTGCTCGCGATGCTTGAGCGCCCCCTGCGCCATCATCTCGGTGCTGAGGCTGTTGACCCCAGCCGGAAGTGGACTGGTTCGATCGCTGCGATGCGACTGCAACGGCTGGCACTGACGGTGGCAGTTTGACTAATGGCCTCTCTCTAGGCAGCAGAACGTGCGGACGGCGAGCATCGCCATCGAAAGCAGGGTGACCATACTCCTCAGGAGGTCTACCGGTGTCAGGAGCGAGAGGCTCTGGTTGCTGAACACTCTGCGAGGGGAAGAAACGAGACTGCTGAGAAGCTACAACAGTAGTGCCACTGGGACTTCCGTCCGATCGAGCGGCAGTCGGAGCGGCGGTCGGCCATCTAGATGCAGTACCATAAGTCGTGGCTGACCGTGTGACGACGTTTCCGTCTTCATCAACCTCAGTGTACTCCTCCTTGATCTGGGGCTGAATATCCACATAATCCAACCCGCTTGCCTTGAGACTTCGCTCAAGCTCGGCGCTACGTTTCGACGCCGCCGCGTAGAACGCGGTGTCACCCGCAATAACCTGTTGAGTCCACCGGTTCCGATTCTGCGACTTTTCATCTTGGTCTGGCGCACGTGGTGGGCCAATCGGACCGAGTTGACGCGACGAAGATGACGGTCGTGCTTGAGGCGCGGCTCTTGGGGGGCCAATGGGACCTGGGCCTGGGCGACCACCGCGAGTAGGCGCTTTCTGTGAAGGTTGAGCGTCGAAAGCTGCATTCGTAAAGCTTCCGTTGCCCAGGGTACGGTCGTTGTTCGGTGCGCCCCATACGTTTCGCGACTGCTGTACTGACCCCCAGATTGCAGGCTCGGGCTGGGATGGGATTTGCGGCTGCACCCAGTGGTGCGCGTGCTTATTCTCCGTGGCGGGAACAGACTGCTCAGCGGTGCCCGACGGTTGGGGGTGTGGTTCCGCGTCAGTGGCCGCGCCGTTCGGAGTCGCACTGGCTGGACGAACATCCTTTGCAACTTGTGGCTGCACTTGTGGGGCAGTAGGCACAATTGGTTGCTCCACCTCGGCCTTTGGTGCTTCTGGAGATTCCTCTTTCTTCCCGCCTCGACGCTCCGGGGGTGGACCTAGGGCGGCCAACTTCTTAGCCAGTCTCTCCTTTTTGGCTGCCTCTTCCTGCGCTTCCTGCTCCTGCCTGCGTTTGATAGCCTCTGCGCGGCGCTCCTGCATCAGCTTCTTCTGTAGCTCCACGATGTCCTCCATGTTGGGCTGCGGCTGCGCATCGGGTATCGGTTGCAAAGTAGCGGAAGGCATAGCGGGTGAAGCACGAGCTTCGTACGGAGACTGTCGCGGAGCGGCCTGAGCCATAGGGGCGGGGTGGTCAATCGGTGACATCGGGTGATCATTGATCAGAGAGCCCCTCCTGGCGTCTTGAGACTCGGTTGGAATGGCCTGTCTTAGGAAGCTTCCACTACCACCGCTGACATTCGATGAGCCACGGCGACGACCATAGCTGCCGCTAGTGTGAGTGGTCTGGAATGCAGCAGAAGGCTCTGCCGGACCATCTGAATGCATGGGTCGCTGGAGTACAGCTGGCTGTCTCTGAGCATAATCTGTGCGCGCGATTCCACGGCGATCGGGTACGGGCTCGTAGCGACCTGACTGTGAGTTGAACAGTTGTTGGTTATCGCGGCGCGGTGAGCGACTAAAGTCGTCGGCAGCAATCTCCCGTGCAGCCGGCGGTGGAACCCCTCGGGCGTATGTCTGGCCAGGTGATCCGAAGGCTCCGCGAGGTTGCTCAGGGGGGCCTTCCATTGGTGAGACTTTGGATACAGGAGGCAAAGATGCCCAAGGAGACTTGACCGGTGTCGGAGGTGCGGGAGGTTTTGCGACCAGGGTTGGTTTCTCGGACGAAGCACCACCCTTCAGGACAAGGCCCTTTCCCGACGGCAAACTAGGTTTCGAAGCAGGTGAGATCGAGACAGGATTCGAGCGAGGCATAGGCATCTGAGGGGGCTGCTCGATGGGCTTGGGTGGCTCGAGCACGGGCTGCTCAACTATGGCCGGGGTGTCGTCGACATGCGGGATGGTAGTCTTCGTGCCGTCTGACCAAGTGAAAGCGTCGGGGGCTTCCCAGTCCTCGTCGTCCTCGTCAATATCAGCCCACTTTGACTGTCCCTTCGTATCATCTGTATGAAGACGGCTTGCCATGTGAATACCAATCTTAGCCAACTCCTCGTCCGTGAACTTCTTGGGATCGGGTACGGGCACCGCTGCGTTTGAAACATGTTGTCAGTACTGATATGCGCCAGCGCATTGCGCAAGTGAGGAGAAGATCAGAATGGGGCTACTTACGCTGGTTTTTATTCCATACGGCATTTGTAGAGGCAGGGCCGCCATTCTGTGATACTGCGGACTTTGACGCATCGCGCAAGCCACCGGCACTCTTGGCCACGAGTCTGGGCTTCGGGGTGCTAGATGTGCTTGTAAGAACGGCCGAGGACGGTACGGGGGTCGTTGGTTTGTCTCCGAGTTTTGGCGAATTTGTGCTGGATGCGGCTTTCGAAGCCAGAAAAGTCTTGTTCACGGATACAGATTTGAACGTGGCCGGGCGCTTTGTAGACGAGGTTCGAGAATGACCTTTGCCGTCGGGTTTTGAGAGATCGTTACGTGAGGCCTCGGTATCGGATCCGCTATTGCTGACTTCTGCGGAGTTGATGTCGTCGAGTTGAATGTCGTTGAGAACCCTCGTGACTACTGGGGCCGAGGTAGGCTCGCCGTTGGTGTCGAACTCAGCCGAGGCGTGCGCCGAGGGCAGGTCAGAAACAGGGGCGTCGTTGCTGCCATCTTGAGTATCGGTAGTCTAGGGAACGCGCAATTTAGCATGTTTGCGACAGAGCGACAGTGGCTGCGATTGCGACGAAGACGCGGGGCATTGGGCAGTGGTGGGCAGGGCGGGCAACGGATAAGGGCGGGCGAGGAGCAGCAGACGATTGATGACTTACGCGCAAACCAGTTGTGGCAGTTTCGTCGGCGGGCACTTGCGGCGTTGTTTCCGTCGCCATCGTCCGGCCGTGAAGGATGTGCTTGCTTGCTGTGACTGGAATAATGCCAATCTGAACAAAGTTGAGGAGGCCAAGGACGGACACAGAATGGAGGAAGTTGTTGGGTGCTCCTGTGTTGCGCGTGATGGCTGGAGGTGACTGGTAACTCCCGTCAATTGGCTGGTGGGAGTGACGCAGGCAGGCACTGCAAAAGAAAGCGCGACAGGACTTTGACTTGGGAAGCTAGGGGCACAGACCACCTGAGTATCCCTGCAAGAAGGCCCCGGACCTTCTAGGATGCAGGGATCTAGCGCCTACTGTACTGGACCACACTACTGAAACCGATGAATGCGGTGCATTAGAGAATGCCACGACAAGAACATACTCTTCGGTACCTAGGTACACTGTACAGTAGCAGTCAATGATAAGTAAGTTGCTCAAATTGGCCTGAAAGACCAGCTGCAACAGTCAATGCTCCTGCGGGTGTCCACAGCATTCTACTAGCATGGATGAAAAGTCCAGTGTGGCCTCAAAGGTCTCTGTGCTTGCAACCACTGGAAGATGCTGAGGCCTCACTTTCACAGAGCGCTTGCTCCCTCATGCCCTGGAATGTCTGTCACTTCTCTGTTCCTGCGCCAATTTGCCGCACCAACATACAAGTACTAGGAGTAGCAACAGAGCCCTTGAGATGTAGGCGCAAGTCAACCACGGATGGAGGCCATATGGAGAAGGCGAAAATGGGTGTATCACTCAAAGAAACTTCGGTATCGTGTGATTCATACTCGAACCCCTCTATGGCTGGTATCTACAATTCTCTTCCAGAGCATATCTCTGTCTTCACTTCTTAGTGAGCATTGTTCTTGTGGTGACCTAGAATCGAGTCAGCATCAATGTGTTGCAGCACAGCATGCGCAAACGCTCGTCGACTTACGCAGGTGGAAGTAGTAGTTCTGGGCGTAACCAATGACCACCAAGAACACGATGGCGTGAATGATGGCTAAAGGACGGAAATATCAGCGTCAAAGCACGCATTTAGGGGACAAGGATTGAGGACGGTCTCTAGCCACGTACGCATCGGTGTCGGGTTCTTGCCAAAGTGCTTGGCCTGGTACTTGCCCAGGATTCCAGTGGCCTTGACCTCGGGGGCCGGGCCTCGGGGCAGCTTCTCGTAGAAGGAGACGACGCGCTTCATGGCGATGCCATTGGGGTCGGCTCCAAGTGCCTGGACGTCATGATGTCAGCCTCGGTCTCTCCTGCTCTTTTGTTTCTCCATCCTATGACCAGCCCAGGGCTGCAGTGACACCGCCCATGCTTCCATGCTCTTGCCCCTTCTCTCTCACATCTCCCCAACCACTTGATCCAAAGCCGTCGGGAAGTAATCGACTCGTTTGCAGCACATACCTTGGGCGAGGCAACCTAGACATACACGGCGTTAGCTCAGTCCACAATCCCTCACTATCCGAGGGTAAGGTCGAGGCGCGGTTTTTACCTTGGGAGGGATGAGCGTGGACAGCGCTCGGCGAGTAACGAAGCTCATTCTGACTGTGGTGCCGGGTCGCGCACGAGATTCGAGTGTTCGACAGAGAAGGAATGGGTGTCAATTGAGCGAGTCCGGTGTCGCTGCAATTGAATGTTCGTTGACGTGTAGTTTTGAGGAGACGACGTCGGACGGTCGAAGCCGGGATCAAGAGAAGCTTGCGCTTTCCGGCGGGCAGCCGGGCCAGCCAATCAGCGCACCCCTGTTCCTCTCGGCAACTTGACCCCCAGACGTCAGTGTTTCGACGACTTCAAGATCTACTACGCCCCAAATCACTACGAATCGCAAACCCAACGACCTGGCGGCTTTTTCCAGCCACTTTCAAATCCGCCATGGCCGCTCTTCGGACACACCAGACAGCTCGCCTGCTTCGCACCGTCTCTTCACGAGCCCCGCAGCTCACCACCCGCCGCCACGAGAGTTCCTCAGTCACCAAGAGCGAGCAGCCCCTCGAGCCCGCGCAACGAGGCCATAACCAGCCGGACTACGGCGTACACATCGACAAAGCCACCTCGTAAATGCTGCCGTCCCTTCTCCTCCCAGGGCCGTGTCCTTGTCCCAGCCAGGCCACCGAAATGCTAACCATCGCCCTCCGGCCACAGCACATTCACCCCCGTCCCTAAGCGCGTCCTCGACGGCTCCGAGCCAGGCGTCGTCCTCCCCGCCGCAGTCCTCTCGGGCGCGCCCATGGAACTGCAGGGCCGTACAGTGCGCATCTACAAAAAGGCCAAGCCGGCGACGCAGTCGGGAGACTGGCAGAGCAAGAAGTGGCGCTTGGACTGGGACGTGCTGGGCAAGGGCCACCGGTGGGAGAACCCGTTGATGGGGTGGCAGTCGTCGGGCGACTTCATGCAGGGCACGCACATGAACTTCGCCACCAAGGAGGCCGCCATTGCGTTCGCTGAGAAGCAAGGCTATGAATACTTTGTGCAGGAGCCCAACGAGCGCAAGTTTGTGCCCAAGGCGTATGCGAATAATTTCTTGTACAGCCCAGGGAAGCTGAAGCATATCCGGACGAAGTAGGGCCTGCTAGCGGGGACATGAAATGAAAGATGGTGGTCTTGGAAGGACGGGTGTACATATTTGATAGACAAGCAAGCGGGGACTGCCACTTCAAACTGAACCTCATTTGCATTGAGACATTAAGGACTTGCAGCGATGGGGGATCATGCAGCTGCACGAAACGTAGAATGGTCGTTTGTCTGGTGAAAGCTTGCGATACGAAGTGTTCACGACCTGCAACCTTAGCGAGCATCGACCTAGAGCATTATTTTCTGGTGGCTACTCACTCTACAGGAACTTGGGCCTACCTGTTCGTCGGACTTGGATTTTGATGTACTGAGAAGACCAGACACCAGCTATGAGACGGTGATGCTGATCATCGTTCACGTTGCGTCTCGACAGCAATTGAAAAGCAAATATGTGTTAGAAGACTCTGACTGCCCTGGACAGCAGACATGCAGTTGGAAACGAAAGCTCGGTTACTGACGGAAAGTTTGGCGGTGTAAATACTTAGTAGGCTGGAATCGAGAAACGCGCGGCATGCAAAAGGAATCACGAAAGGGCATTGGGGGTCATGGTGGTGTTCGTCTGGTTGCCGAAGCCCAGCGGAATAGCATTGCTTCATATCTCATACAACAGTCCTATTTTACCTGCCGTCCATGCGAAGTCATCGTGTCCTAACGCCGAGGGTTGTATTTCCCTTCACGCTTTCAAAGTGGCAAACCGTTCCCAATGGGCCCTGGAGACTTAAACTCCGACCCAGAAAACAATCGAATAAAGCAAGCGCGGCAAACCCAAAACCAAACCAAATTAGAATTGTTGTGCAAGCACAGCAAGTTGTCTCCGCCTTTCACCTTGACCGGCGGGCGCGGATGATACCGAGTTAAGACGTCTCCATGGGCTCAGCGCCACCAGCGTCCCGGCTGGCTCTGGCAGCTTCGCCGGTCAGACCAAAGTCAAGATGCTCGGGCAGGTCTTTGTGAGCAATCCGCACTGAGTCCTCGGCCCAGGTGCGCACTTTGATGAGCTGCCTGATGGCGGCCTCACGACGCTTCGTCTGGCGGTACACGATAGCCTTGTTGACCTTATCAGCGACGTCCATTCGGAGGTCAGGGTGCAGCAGCGCCTGTTGCTCGGGTCTCAGATCGTTCCGCGGGTAAAGGAACAGGGCCATCGTCTTCTCGAGATCTTCCAAGAATTCTGGATGCCTAGGCGCACGAGGACCAAGTTGCTCCGAAGCAAATTTGATAGCCGCAATGGTGCTGCTATTGTCCCCATCACAGTTCCGAATTAGCTCGACCAGTTGCAGCCGCAGTAGAGCAAAATGTAAGCGAGCGTCGTTGTCCAAGATCTGAGTCGCCAGTCAGTATAAAAGTGAGGACACGGTAGGCAATCATGACAGTGGCAGATAGTGTAGTTCTCATATAAAAGTGGTTGTTTATCATCAGCGGCCAAATGACCATAAGCGTGGTGCATGTTAAACTCGTGTTCTAATCATCGTGCTGGGGCGCGTGCGAGAGACAGTAAAGAGGAAGCAACATACCTCTGGATCAAGTTTGTTCAAGGCCTCGATAGCCTCTAGGATCTTGCCTTGGTGGATCGAATTCCTGATCTCCTGGCGAGCCTTGATGGCGGGATCCTCCTGACGAGGCGAGAGGTTGGCCTCTTTGGAAAACTTGGCAGCCGCCAGAGTATATCCTTCCATGGTCAGGTAGTCCAGGACCAGGTTGTTGATATCGCTGTCAAGGTCTGTCAGTCATCCGCTTGGTAAAAAGTGTGAAGCTGGATGGTGAGAGAAGAGGTGCAGGGTTGTGTCAGAGGCAAAATAGATTAAATTAAAGGTTTATCCCCATGGTAATTAGTCGGAGAGATTCCCATTGAAGTTGATCATCATTGAACCCAGATTGAGAAGGAGCTCGTCTGGAGCGGAGTGCGACAGCGCGCGCGGGAATGAGACAGGAACTGACCTTTTGGGAGCCTTGGTATCCATGACTTGCTGGTCAAAGACATGGCCGTCGGGCCTTGCGACAGTGGACGACTGGTTGCCAGAAGTCAGTATTTGTGATGCGCTGGGTGACCAGAACAAGACCCCAGGGCACGGCAGCGTACCATCTCGCCGAACTTGTCTCTAAAGGTTGCTGCTAGGTCCGCCCAGAAAGCCAGGTCATCGGAGCCTGGAGGATGGAAATCAAGCGTGAGATGCCCACCAAAAGACATACGCCTAGCGCGCTTTTGACATTGAGGATAGTGGAAAAGAACCGTACAGCTTGAGGTGCTGTGCGGGTGTAGAGGCGTGGATGGGTGGTGTTGGTGTTGTTGTTTGGTTGATGTAACGAGAAGGAAGTTTGCCGTTGCTTGACGATGGAAAAGCAGAGGTGCATTTGAAGAAACTGCGCTGTGACCCACACCCCGCTGAGCCGCACGAGCCAGGCTTTTCAAGCCATTCGGCCGACACTAGCCACACAAGGCAGGCACCTCAGCCACAGGACCTCGGGATTGAGTCGTCCACGACCGTTCAACAATACTTAGGTAATTCTACATCGTTATCTTTGGACCCGAAGCTGATATTTAGGGCAACTGGATCTCATGATGTTCATTTTCTCACATAAATAGTTCTTTCCTCCGAACCTCGTGGCGATCATTCCAATCATATACTTTTGCAGCTGTGGAAGAACAGTGAACTTGATCGTGTGACCTCCGACTTGACAGTGAGCAGTTGACCAGACTGAGCCAGAAGTCGTACGCACCATTTTCAAGGTCAGTAGCGAAAGGTCGCTGAGCAAAAATCTGACAAACGCTTATCCTTCACATAGTAGCACCTGCATGCTCTCGGGATAACAACTACCTCCGTCCAGCCCAGACCTGGACTGCCTTCAGGTGCCCCGGCCGCTTTCCTAGAAGCACCATCCGCCGCCATGAACCCTGAGATCGGCACAATTGCCAAGCGAGCACACTACTCTCCACCATGGGCAGACGTCAGCCTCATCGGCATTGCAGGTAGCTCTGGCTCTGGCAAGAGCACTCTGTCCAGAGCCATTGTCAACAAGCTGAACCTGCCATGGGTTGTCATTCTGTCCATGGTACGTGGGCTACATACTGAAGGAGTCGGCAGCTGCACGAGTTGACGCTATCGCATAGGACAGCTTCTACAAGACTCTGGACGAGGCTAGCTCGAAGAAGGCGTTCCTCAACGAATACGACTTCGATTCCCCGGAGGCCATAGACTTTGACAAGCTCGTCGAGTGTCTCCAGGATTTGAAAGCTGGGTATGTTGGCAGACAGTATACCTGGTTGCCGTTTCTGGCTGTCATAGGCTTACACAAATGTGACACAGAAAGCGTGCCGAGATACCCATCTACTCGTTCGAGAAACACCAACGTATGAAGGAGACGACATCCATCTATTCCCCGCATGTCCTGGTCGTGGAGGGAATATTCGCCCTGTACGACAAGAGAGTACTTGATCTGCTGGATATGAAGGTGCGACGCTGTGCAGCCTCCATTGACTCAAGCCTGACTCACAGATGCCACAGGTCTTTTGCGAAGCCGATGCCGACACCTGTCTGTCACGGAGAATATTGAGAGACGTGGAATGTCGCGGCCGAAGTGTGGAGGGTGTCATCAAGCAGTGGTTCATGTGGGTGAAACCAAATTTCGAAAAGGCAGGTTCTCCGTGTACGGGCCCGTCTGAGCTGCTCTAATATCCATTTTCAGTTTGTCGATCCGCAGCGTAAGAACGCAGATATCATCGTACCTCGGGGTGTCGAGAATCTGGTAGCTATTAGTATGCAACCTGGTTTCTGACAAGACGGCAAAAGCTGACATTCAACAAGCCATGGTTGTTCAGTTCATTGAGCAGAAACTACTCGAGAAGTCCAGACATCACCGGACGGCCCTATTGCAGCTCGAAGCTCAGGCCCAATCGGAACCACTCAGCAACAAAGTTGTACTACTAGAGTCCAAACCACAGCTCAAGGTCATGAACACGATCATCAAAGACATCGACACGTCACCTGAAGACTTCATTTTCTACTTTGACCGGCTAGCCGCCCTCATCATTGAGCAGTATGTCGTCTGTCAAAACTCTGCCCGATGATATACGAGCGCTAATCATGGTCACAGAGCAATGAACAACGTCCACTACTCGTCCAAGACTGTTGTCACACCTGTCGGGAACGAGTATCACGGCTTGGCCCCGGAAGGCGAGGTCTCGGCAGTATTCCTCCTCCGTGGTGGTGCCGCATTCGAAACCGGACTGAAGCGTGTGATTCCAGACTGCCGCTCCGGCCGAATCCTCATCCAGTCGAGTCTTTCGACCGGTGAGCCAGAGCTCCATTACAATCGTCTTCCCGACAACATCGAGACGCACGAGAGCGTGCTGGTGCTCGATGCGCAGATGTCCAGTGGCGGGTCTGCGCTGATGGCCGTCCAAGTGCTGGTCGACCACGGCGTGAAGCAGGACCGCATCGTGTTCGCCACGTACTCTGCTGGTCGGCTGGGTCTTCATCGCCTCACGGCCGTGTTCCCTGAAATCACAGTGGTGGTGGCCAAGATCATCCCGGATATCGAAGACAGGTGGATCGAGAAGAGATACTTCAGGTGCTGACGGACGGCACCCGAGACGTGCTCTCGCTCTTGAATTTGAAGACCCTCATCAGTGGAGCATATTTGCATTGTGCATAGCGAAGTTTGATGTTTTCAGGGACAATGGAGCCATTTGACAGTAGGAATCTGAGATTGTTCGGAGGAAGCATGTTGCACCGAGTAATCCGCTCGCTTCAGACCGTTGATCAGCTTCTAAACCCGAAGAATTATCGAAATTCCACCGCAATTCGGCCGCCACCGGAGCAGACTTTGCTTGTAGAATATGGCGTATTTCGGCACCAACAATCCGGTACAATGGCTCTCAAAGCTCGCAGTGGTAAGCAATTGTCTAAATAGGACAACAAATTACAAGTACGAAGCGCATGCAGGTACAACATTGTGAAAGTTGAACAACTGCAGGGTCGGGGCGCTCCAGGTCACCCGGAGCATCAGAGTCAGGTTGACGGATTTGTCAGTGAACACCGGACTTGGCGCACAGCAACCTGAGTTGTGCGATATCGTCTGTGGGGCCAAACTGATCCGAGATCGCCTTGAGACAATTGCCTCTGGATGGTTTTCTTTGGACAGCCGTCTTTAGGCCAGTGAATTTTGAGCACTTGTCCAGCCTCGTACTGCATTGCAGAGTCCAGCAACCGTGGACGCCGAAATACTTGTCTATAAAGTATAGTGAGTATACCTAGTAGGTAGCACAGGGGTATGTCACTCCCAGGTGCAACGGGAAGGTACCTACTTAGGTAGCCTATGACGCACTCAAGACAGGGGGTAGCTACCTATGTATAGAACCTGCATGTGGGCTGGATTCATGAACAATGTAAACCGTCAATACTACGTTGATATTTGCTCCCTCCTTCGCCGCTCGCACTTCGGATATCTTCTTCTCCTTTGCTTCTCAGTCAGGCCTGTTGACCTTGCTTTACTGAACCGGACCATCGTTATCGCTTCGACATGTTTTGAGTACCCTACTTCCCAGTCACTGTCCCGAGGTCCGCCAAACACCGTCCACCGACAGCTCACCCAGGATCCCATAACGCCGCGTGATGCCGTCGCAATCAACGCTCAGCCAGCTGGCTGCTCGTGCTGGGCGCCAACATGGTTCAAATCTTAGTCGGCAGACTCTGCGCGCACCGGTAGTGCAGCCAAGAATCCTCCAAGCCCGGAACCTAAGCAGAACGTCACGGCCCGGAGCTTCAAGCTCTACTGCCCAGAAGTCGCTCTCATACTCCCTCGATTTTCGACGCCGGCCCTCCGGACTCTACACGCCACACACGGCCTTTCGATCCATCCACGGCAAGCCGTTGCCACAAAAGGACTCATGGGCTTGGAACTTTGCTTTTCGCAGTCTTGCGTTGCTGGGGAGCGGCGTCGCCATGGTCACCGTGGCCGTTGCAGCCTTCTTTATTTACGATGCCACTACCTACGCCGAGGGCGCGGTCGCGTCCGAGATCCACGTTTCGAAGCTGGCACTTAATCCCAGGAGGGGCGGACCGAAGAACTTGCCCATTGCTGAGTGTCTAATAGACGACGATGAGTGCGAGGAAAGCCGACTGAAAAAGGACAAGCCTCGGTTGGTCATTCTTGGAGGCGGATGGGGTGGTGTGGCCCTCCTGAAAAACCTGAATCCGGACGATTATCATGTCACGGTCATTTCTCCGGCCAATTATTTCCTGTTTACGCCGATGCTGCCGTCGGCGACCGTGGGGACCCTTGAGATGAAGTCGCTCGCTGAGCCCATCAGGAGAATATTGGCAAGAGTTCGCGGTCACTTCATCAGGGCTAAGGCTGAGGACGTGTGCTTCCCGGAGAGGCTTGTCGAAATTTCACAGGTCGATGCATCAGGAAAGGAGCAGCGCATGTACGTGCCTTACGACAAGCTGGTAGTTGCAGTGGGCTCACGGACCAACCCTCACGGTGTGAAGGGGCTTGAGAACTGCTTTTTCTTGAAGGACATCCGGGACGCACGCAAGATCCGGAACCAAATAATACAGAATCTGGAGCTATCGTGTCTGCCCACGACCACGGACGAGGAGCGAAGACGGTTGCTTTCTTTCGTGATCAGTGGCGGTGGCCCGACAGGTGTTGAGTTTGCCGCGGAGCTGTACGATCTGCTGAACGAGGACTTGACGAAGCACTTCCCCAAAATTTTGCGAAACGAAATTTCAGTCCACCTGATCCAGAGTCGGGGCCATATTCTCAACACCTACGACGAGGCTGTCTCCAAGTACGCCGAGGAGCGCTTTGGGCGTGATGGGATTAACCTGCTCGTCAACTCGCGCGTCGCCGAGGTGCATCCAGACAAGATCGTCTTCACGCAAACGAACCCCGACGGCTCCCACGTCACCAAGGAGCTCCCTATGGGCTTCTGCCTGTGGTCAACAGGCGTCGCGCAGACCGAATTCTCGCAGAAGCTCGCCGAGAAGCTGGGCGACTTCCAGAACAACAAGCACGCGCTCGAGACCGACACGCACCTGCGCCTCAACGGCGCACCGCTCGGCGAGGTCTACGCGGTCGGCGACTGCTCCACCGTGCAGAACAACGTGACGGACAGCATCGTGTCGTTCTTGCAAGGCGTGGCGTGGAAGCAGAACAAGGACCCGCAGAACCTCGAGCTGCACTTTTCCGACTGGCGCGACGTCGCCGCGCAGGTGAAGCGCAAGTTCCCGCAGGCCGTCACGCACCTCAAGCGCGTCGACAAGCTGTTTGCCGAGTTCGACAAGGACAAGAGCGGCACCTTGGACTTTGGCGAGCTGCGCGAGCTGCTCAACCAGATCGACAGCAAGCTCACGTCGCTGCCGGCCACCGCGCAGCGCGCGAACCAGCAGGGTCAGTATCTGGCGCACAAGTTCAACAAGATGGCGCACGCAGCGCCCGGCTTGCAGGCGAACGACATCCGGGATGGCGACTTGGATGATGCCGTGTACAGGGCGTTTGAGTACCACCACATCGGCAGTCTGGCGTACATTGGCAACTCCGCGGTGTTTGACCTCGGAGGAGGCTGGACGCTGGGCGGTGGGCTCTGGGCGGTGTATACGTGGCGAGGCGCGTACTTTGCGCAGAGTGTGAGCTTCCGGACGCGGATGCTGCTGATGATGGATTGGACGAAGCGTGGGCTTTTCGGAAGAGGTGAGTCTGTTTCGTTGTCTGAAAATGTGAAACACTTGCTGACTGACGAAACCGCAGATCTGATGAGCTACTAAACCAGAGCATTGCGAAGATAATAAGAACGAACAAACATCTGTCGTGCATAGAGAGCCGGAGGAGCATGGCGCAATGGCTGTGGGAAAAACAAGGGTGTGGGAAGGGAGGCCATGCATGCTGTGATTTCCAGATAGACAGACACATTTTCTAAAGCCGGCGTTCTTGGGTTCGCGAATCTAGCAAACTTCCTTTCGTGCATGATGAGTGACTGGGAACGATCTATCTCTTGCTCACCTTGTGTCCTTGTCGGGACTGCGGTTCTGGAACGCTACGCAGATTCAAGGTGTGTTGCCCTAAAGCTTCAAGCCCAGGGACGGATACCAAAAGACGAATGCCAGAGGAGAGGAGCGTCAGATTTCAGCCACATGTTTGGCTCTCACGGCCTAGCGCATGGGCGTGAAATGCAAGCAGCTAATCAGTCAATGGCACAGGGTATTACTACCAACGAAATTGTCGCCTGTATTGCACAGCCTCTACATCTTCGTGATGTCAAAGTCTTTGTGCGTCCACTTCTCCGTGTACTTGACCTTGGCCTGCCTGTGGAACGGCCTGTTCTGCCTGGCCTCAATCTTGCCCCTGACCAGTAGGCTCCTATACCTGTCCTTCAGCAGGTTTCCCTCTGGCTTCAACAACCGCAGAGAATCTTGTAGCTCGTCAGGCAACACCAGCTCGAGGTCCTTCTCAGGCAGCTTAAACCGGCCCAGCTGCTTCCGCCGCAACTCCGCGTCGTCGCCCTCGCTCTCTCCATCGCTCATCTCCATCTTCTGCACCGCAATCGCCATCTGCCGCTGCTCGACCTCCTCGACAATCTCCTTGATGCGTTTCGCCTGCTCGTCCTTCCGTCGGAGCGCCGCCTCGTGCTTGCGCTTGCCCTCCTCGGCCTTGCGTCGCTTGTACTTGTTGCGCTGCGCAGGCGTCTTGCGCCCAGGCCGCTTGACACTGATGCCCTCAGCCTCGCTCAGCCCTTCCCACGCACTGTCTTCGTCCCACTCAGAGAGCTCCGCCTTGGCCTCCGCGGCTTCTGCCTCGGCCGCGGAACGCGCCGACGCTTCTATCCGGAGACGCTCGGCCTCTAGGGCTGCGATGCGCTTACGCTCGGCTTCGATGGCCTTCTCGCTTTCGTGCTCCAGACGTGTCATGTAGTCGCTCACTACGGGATTGTAGCTATAGCCGCCGTCGGGCTTCCTGACGGCGGGGACGGATTTGCCATTGGCGGCGAGGGTGATGGGTTTCTTGGCAAGGGTAGCCGGTGCTTTGGCTGTGTCGTACTTGACCATGAACGAGCTGTTCTCTAGCGACTTGTCGACTGCTGTGGAAGCTTTGGGTGCGACAGGAGCAACAGCCCAGGGGTCGTAGGTGGCATCGATAATGGTCACAGTTTCGTGGTGGTGGCCATCCGCGACCTTCTTGATGCGGGCGAGCTCCTTCTTCGTGACATATTTACTGGTGCGCTGGCGCTTCTCGGGAACAATGCCGTCGGAGGTTTTGTCGGCTGCTCGCTTCTTGCTGGCAACAGCTGGGACGGCAGAGCGGGCGGCGATGATTTCGTCGGCCTTGAGACCCTTGATCTTGGGAACCCGCTTGGTGTTGGCAGCGTCGCCGGCAGTGTCGAGGATGAAGAGTTCATCGGATGTCTTCTCGGCAATGACACCACTGCGAACACAAAGTTAGCAATGTGCTTTGGAATGTTAGAGGTTTGTGTGGCAATCGTACCCTTGGATTAGTTCCTCGTTCAAGTCCTCGAGACCCTTCTGCACATCTGTAACATCGACATTTTTCCTCCAGGCCTTCTTGCCTTTCCTCGACGGCTGACTGTGCTGCTGAGGGGGATTTGGGTTGCCTGTTTGGCCTCTGAGAACTGGCATATTTGCGAATGGCCGAAATGATACGGTCGATTGGCGTCAAAAAGGAAGATTGCTGTTTCAACAATTAACGACAAGGCTCGACGGCAATTTGGGCATATGAAGGTCAATCGATTTCACTTCTCCAAACGGCGAAGTGGTCCTGCCGAAAAAAAATTACCCTTGGCTAGCGCGGCTTCCATGCTGCAGTGGGGGCGTTGGGGCGCATGGTTGGCCGGTCAGGGGCTACCCTTGCCTGTAATCCACCTGCATTGAGCTGGAGCATCCCTGTCTCCGAGTCCCCTCGACGTGGGCGACCGGCCAAAAGCGCAGAAAGGAGGGCCCTGGACGCCGATAGACAACAGCGAACTCGTGGATACCGTTCTGACCGTCCTTGCAGCTCTCAACAAGAACAACACACACCGTCACTTGTCCACCCTGACAGACTTTCCCTTTGACCAACTGTCCCTTTTAAACCCGGAGTGGCCCAATAGTACAAGGTCCATACGCGACAAAGCAGAACTGCGACACAGCGGCAGCAACCTGGTATCCGTGCTCTCACCAACATTATTGAGGGTCCTCTTCCACTCCTTGGCCCCGCGACGTCACCTAGATATCTAAGGCCCGACACAAAGTTCGGACCAACAGGACCTACCACCAACCACACCACCAACCATAAGCGAAATGGCGCAAGCAGGGGGATCATACAACAATCCTCTTAAGAAGTTCAAGTGTGTAATGTCTGGAGGATTGTGCGGGGCTGTGTGAGAGGACTAGGGACTGACTATCTGCTTGCAGGTTGGTCTTCTTGGGCGAGCAAAGTGGTATGTTGGAACCCTCAAGCACCTTTGGAACGTCTAAAAATGCGGTCGGACGCCCAGCTAACACGGTGCAACAATAATAGTGGGCAAGACATCCCTGATCACACGCTTCATGTACGACTCCTTCGACAACATGTACCAGGCCACCATCGGCATCGACTTCCTCTCGAAGGTGAAGGCGCCCAGAATGCTAGCCGTATTATTTCGTCCCGGAGGATACTGACAGTGGTCCAGACCATGTACTTGGAAGACAGGACAGTTCGACTGCAACTTTGGGACACAGCTGGCCAAGAACGATTCCGCTCCCTTATCCCCAGTTACATTCGTGATTCCAGCGTTGCCGTGGTGGTCTACGATATTTCAAGTGAGCAGATACCGGACGCAGGGCCGTGAAGGGCGGGACTATGGACTGACAACAAGGGCTGTAGACGCAAAATCATTCCAAAACACGAGAAAATGGATCGACGACGTCCGAGCCGAGCGAGGAAACGATGTCATCATTGTGCTTGTCGGCAACAAGACCGACTTGAACGACAAGCGCGAGGTCACCACACAGCAAGGCGAGGACGAGGCCAAGAAGAACAACCTCATGTTCGTGGAGACGTCTGCTAAGCTGGGCCACAACGTGAAGACGCTGTTCAAGAGAATAGCGCAGGCTCTGCCCGGTATGGAAGGGTCAGACACTGCGGGACAGGCCGAGAACCAGAGTGAGTTTCGCCCATCATTCGAATGCGTGCATATATATGTCTTGCCGAACCGGCATGCTGACATCGTGCTAGTGATCGATGTGAAAACCAACAACACACCGGGAGGACAAGAGGGCTGTGCCTGCTGATTGGGCTGGGGACGGAGAGGAGCGAGGTGGAAGACACGTAGACCTATCTACGAAAACGTTTATATGTCAACAATATCTTTGTAGAAAACTACAGTCAGCAAGAGGCTGGTTCAGTATTGACCAGACTCACACGGCATGAGCGATTGAATAATACTACATGCGTCCACGGGTCACGATTTCAATGATAATTGCAATGAGCAGGTGCTTCATTATAGTTGCCTTGCTGGCGATCCAGAGTATGTCTTAGGAAAAGAAAGGCCTTGTTGTCCATTTTGATCAGAGTTGTAGTGCCACAGGTAGGGCACAGACCTTTTATGACAGAATTTTCGACCAAGACATGATCCGGTAGCAAGAGTGCACTTGATGCCCTTCATATATTCATCAACATGGACACCATAGTCACAGAGGGGCATGAGTCTTATAGATCCGGGCAGTTCTAGTGTGGCTTGATGCTTGATATGCATTTACTTATGGCTTGTTTATATCATGGCGCCTTTCTCCTGCGGCTTTGACCCAAGCCAAAATCATCTCCTCACTAGAATGGACTGGACAGAGTGACAACTTCAGGAATCTATGCCTTCCGCACCTCCACAGAGCCGTCCGCCATACCAAAGTAAGCCGCCACCGGCTTCTGCGCGCCCCAGCTCACCTGGAAGCCATTGTGTCCGATGAACAGACCAACCTCCACCACACCAACGATCTTGATCAGCTTGTCAGCCAGTCCCTCGACAGTCCACAAGCCGTCCTTGCCCTCCTCGCCATCCTTCAGGCCGTCCTTGGTGAGCGCCAGGGGCGGAAACGGCGCGTCGATCAGACTGTTACCATTGTCCGTCACAATGGAACCGGCCTTGCCAGGCAGACTAGAGCGGGCGGTCGGGTTGATGGAGCCCAGCATACGTAGCTCCGCGAGCACGCTGGCCGTGGCGATGGTCACACACTCGATGGGGATACCCTTCTTCCAGTTGATGCCGAGGCGGGCGGACATCTTGCGGAAGTCTGTGATACAGGGTGGATTAGCAACTCACTCTTTCAGGTAAAAACAAGGTCAGGAGAACGACGTACCAGCAACACACACAAACTTCTTCGACTTGATCGCCACCAGCTTCTCCTGGAACAAACAGGCGCCACCACCCTTGATCAAGTTGAGGTCCTCATCGACCTCGTCGGCGCCGTCAAAGCACACGTCCAGCTGCTGGTCGCCCGTCAGGTCCTGGATGTACTCGAGGCGGAAGCCGGCGGCCTTGATGAGCTCGCGGCTCTGGTCGCCGGTCGAGAAGAAGGACATCTTGTCGGTGACGTCCTTGCCCAGGGCCTTGAGCGCCTCGACGACGAAGACGACGGTGGAGCCGGACCCGATGCCGATCAGCCGGTAGGAGAAGTCCATGTGCTCCTTGACGGCTTGGTAGGCGGCGGACCGCTTTGAGGACTCGATCAGGGCGTTTTGCTCGGCCTCGGACAGGGCCGAGGCGGATGTGGTGGACATGGTGGGTGATTGTGTAAGGCTGGCTCGCGAGTGGAAGGGGGTACGGGTGGGTAGTGACAGTGGTCGTCTAAGCTGTGAAGACTGGGTAGCAAGATGTCTTACTATTGTGTGTGTATAACTGGTTTGCACCGTTGATGAGGCCAAAAGAGTGGAACGTGTTCTGAGGATGAGGTTCCTTGGTCGCATGAACAGGCTGTCTGCCGGTCGATCGTTTTATTATTAGTGGTGAGAATCCAGCCCGGTTGTTTATATGATTGTCTCCAGGATATGGGGTATCAAATCACGCTGCGCTTCAAGTCCAATATCGCGAAGAGCATTCGCAGGTCGTTGTCGTTGATTTGTCAGTACCCAAGCAGCCAGGTTACGGTCCATGATATCAACCAGTGCTGAGTCATCGTCATGACTCTGTCATTCCATTTTCGTCTCTTATCTGCTTCGGCATCGCTCAATAACGTAGTCCGTCGGTGTCAAGGAGTATCTAGGCAGGTGAAAGGTCATAATATGTTCGTTTTGCAAGCGGTAATTTTGTGCATCTCGCACACAAAAAGGTCGGTATCTTCCCGATATGTTTTTAGCAGGAGTAGGTGGTTAGGTAGGTACCGGAGTACCTAAGGTACTTGTGGAAGGTGATCTCCGAGCGCGCGCTAAGGCCGGTGACGATCCGCGAGAGTCCGGACTCTCGGGACGGTCCAACTCCCAAATTCGGGACCCTTGACGTCTTTACTCTTCTGCTCCTGAACTTCAGCTCTTCACGTTCTGCGCATTTCAAGACTATACAGCTTGGCTACATTCCCGTACTCCCAGGCAATAGACAAAGACATCAATCATGGTATCCTCGAGCCGATCGTGGCTCCGGCTTCCCAAACCCAAGGTGATTCTCTCCTGACGCATCCCATCAGCAGGCTCAGCACATCCCGCCGATCCGTACAACCCAAGACCCCCCAACAATGCACTAACCCTGGCCCGTCAATGCAGACCTTTCTCGGCCTGATATCCCTCCAGACCGGCGCCGAGATCATCACCATCACCCTCCTCATCAACAAAGCCACCGGTCTTTACGGCCTCCTCGCCGTGCTCACCGGCTTCGCCCTCGACGCCGTGCAGCTGTCCATGTACGTCTACAGCGTCGCGGTTCTCGCCACCCTCGCCTTTCTCCTTCCGCACATCCGCCGCCGCTCGCCCTTCCACAATCTCCTTCTTTCGTGGCTGTACATCGTCGACACGGCGCTGAGCACCGCGTTTACAACATACTTCGCGACTGAGTGGTACATCGCAAGCGAGGCGGGCAACCCGGCGGCCGCGGACGATGTCGCCGCGCAGGCGGCGGATACCGCGGCGAGCATGGTGATGATTGCAGTGTTCACACTGTCGAGGCTGTATTTGATGCTGGTGATCATGAGCTGGACTAGGTCTGTCATGTTGGGCTATGTGGCTGGCCTTGGTGGCGACAAGGGCATGGGGAAGCCCTTTGCTGTTGGGACTCCCGAGGGAGAGGGCTTGAAGGGAAAGATGGGACGCGTGATGGCATTCGTTGGCCAGGACTATTGGACTGGTGGGTTGAATGAAGAAGCGTGGACTACAGGCCAGAGGGGTGCACCCCTTGCTGCTGCTGTGGATGAGGAGGACGAGTAGGCTGGCTGAAGTCATGATTTCGGCTCAGCAGTGTAAGATATAATTGTAGGTGTTCCAGCCAGTTATTTGGTTCACATTAATCTTTGCGTAGACAACCTGGATCATAGGGGTCTAAACATTCAAAATTCACTCATACCTAGGCGAGGTCGAATCCCCTCGTAACGCCCAGGTACGAAATGTCCAGTCACACAATCTTGAGGAAAGAAGCCGCGCTATCGTCGTTTAAATCGTCCCTACCCCCTTCTCTCTCTCCCCTTTGTAACTCTGCTCGATCTTGCCCAGCTGCCGGCGTGCACCCTTGACGCTGGGGCCCTGCACGCCATCGACCAGCAGCACAATTCTGCTTCCGTGCGTCAAACCGACCTGACTATGTGCTCCACATTCGGTAGCTCATTATCGGCTGCCAGAGTAGCCGTTGTGAGATCGAGCCATAAATCTTGGATACTGATACTGGTATCTAATGACATCTTGTAGTCTCCCAAAGTGGGCTTAGCCTTCTGCTAATAGGGCTCATCCCGCCACTAGGTAGGTGCATGCTCCTCGGCAATATACAATCTAATCAGATGCAGCAGGGACAACGACAATCTCAAACAATCCAACATCGTCTACCGAACTAGCATGGAGGGACACTGGAAGAGCAGTGACGTTGACTTCAAAGATAGGCGCTTAACGGCCTGCTTTGGGTCCAGCAGTCCCGGTATAAAATCTCTCTGGAGACAAAGCCTCCCCTATGGCTTTGCCCACGAAAACTGGCTTGCTCACTTAGGCATTTGACTTCGAGATGCATATCACGCTCCATCAAATCAGCCTGCTGGGCCTGATACTGCCAGTCACAGGTGAGTGAACCCTGGTTTTTGAAAAGTATGAGTATAGTCTGCCAACATTGAGACACAGCGCAACAACCTTAGTTTCCTCCTCCCTTGCCGGTTGTACCTGCGCGACCAGTCCTTCCCTCATCTGTCAACTATGCTACTGAAGTGACGCCTGTTGTGTTGGATCCAACGGCGCCTGACCCACAAGCAGAATACCCGGAATACATCGCCTCCAACACGCACGAGACTGACATCGGGCTGACTGCGGACTTGACGCTCGCTGGACCTGCCTGCAATGTTTATGGCAACGACATTCAAGACCTCTGCTTGTCTGTGGAATATCAAGCAAAGGATTGTCTCGCTGTCCGGATCATCCCGAAGTACCTGCCGCCAGAGAACCACTCACTGTTCATCCTTGACCCAGCGCTCACACCATATCCTAGCGTCGAGCATGGCTCAACAAAACACAAGGCTGTGCTCAAGTCTACCTGGATCAACAGTCCGAGCTTCCGGTTCCGTGTGTCTCGAGCAGGTTCCGGGGAAGTGCTCTTCGACACTTATGGCAGCAAGTTCGGTTTCGAAGACCAATTTTTGGAACTCATAACAGCCATAGTACTAGATTACGACATCTATGGCCTGGCTGAGTCTCTTCGAGGGTTCCGCCTCCCCAATAAATACACTCAGACGACGTGGAACGCACATAATTTGACCAATGACCAAGTCCTAGACGTCAACGCTCATAGCGTCCATCCTGTCAACAAGGTACGGAAAGGGCACGTCGAAATCCCTTGGAGGATGCGCACGAAAGGCATATGGACAGGAGTGGGTGCTTCGAGACCAGCGTGTGACCTACCGAACTATCGGTGGTAGCTTGGATTTCTATTTCCTGGATGGTCCCAGCACGAAAGAGGTCATCTCCCAGTACCAAGTTGTAATCGTTGGCACCGCTGTCCATCAACCTTATTAGGCGCTCGGCTTTCACCAATGTCGTTGGGGATAACAGAATTGGACCAACCTGCAGGATGTGATCGACTTGTACGCCGCTCAGAACATCCAACTGCAGGAGATCATGAACGACTTGGACTACCTGGGTTTAAACCGCATCTTCACAACAACCTGGATCACTACGACCTAGACGAGGGCAAGGCATTTCTCGACCCTACCTACAACCAGGGAGCAGACATGGGCGTTTATATCGGAAATAAATACGACGAGGAGAATTACATCGGGGTGCAATGACCTGGGCTGAGTGTGTTTCCCGACTGTCTGCCCTCCGCTCCTCAGTCTCAAGCGTTCTGGACCCAGTAAATCAAGCAGTTCCACGATAAGCTGCCCTTTGACGGTTTCTGGCTCGACGCCTTTAACGCTACTTCATTCGCCACTGGCAGCGTCGGCAGCTACCTTCCTCAGAACCCGATCCACGTCCACTTCGCCCTCCCTGGTGATCCAAACACGAGTGTAGCTGTGGTCTACACCTAATCGGAGCAATTCGAGGTCACCAACGCCACCGAGGCTGCCTCAGCCAGCGCCGCTTTCCAGGGCTGGCGTCTCAGTCAGCAGTCTATCCTGCAGCAGTGGTGACACCCGTACAAGCGAGGCGCACCTTGCCAACAACCAGTGTTCGCAACCTCACATTAGCCCCGTATGCGATCAACAACTTCCTCGAGAGCCAACTCCCTTGTAAAGCAAGTCCTCTCTTCCGACGTCACGCACAACGACGGGCCCTCCAACAGCACCGAGTACGAGCTCCACAACCTCTACGGCCATCTAAGCGGCAACGCAACCTACCACGCCCCGCTGGAGACATACGACAACAAGCGGCCCTTCTTCATCGCCCGCAGCACCTTTTCTGGTTTGGGGGCCTTCGCCGGGCACCTTCGCCGGGCACTGGGGCAGCGACGCGAACGCCAAATGGGGCAACATGCACTTTGGCATCTCGCAAGCGCTGCAATTTTTCATTATCGGAATCTCATCTTCCAGCGGCAAGACGTGCGGCTCTAAAATAACGCAGACCTCGAGTTCTGCACGCGGTGGATGCAGCTCTCGGCGTGATTCCCCCTGAAGCGCAACCACAACAGCCGCAACGCCATCGCACAGGAAGCCTACCGCTGGGCGACGACGGCCCGAGAGCATGCGGCGCATTATGGACATCCGCTACTCGCTGCTGCCGTGCACATACACATACAAGCTGTTCTACCAGGCCGACAGAACCGGCGGGACGGTGCTTTGGGCGCTGGCGTTCCCGTACGACGAGTAGCTCGAGGCCGTCGAGATGCAGTACCACCTCCCCATCGCCAATATCACGATTCTGTGGCTCCAGAGCTCCTAACTTCGGTACACATGCTGCTTGGAAATACAACCCTGGACTCATCGGGGGTTTCTTTGAACTGCCCGAGTCGAAGTGGTACTCTGTATCTGACCAACCTTGAAGAAGCCACTGCGGCTAGTGTCTGGAGCTCAGACTTCTCACTGTCTCTATCGCAGTAGATTGTGGGACATCTTCTCTTCTAGTGCCTCCTAATAAGTAGTAGGTCAAATTGACACACTCGTTACGGAGTAGTCTTGTCTTTGAAATACTCGTGATGTCGCAAGGGTACCTAGGTATACTTGTGTAGTTTCTGTTCTCTTCACCAGATTCTCGCTGGCCAGCCACACTTTCTTGCCATGCCATGCTGCACTTGAGTTCACGACGATGCAGCCACCCCATCTTCAGGCCAAAGGCAAAATCGTACCATTCCGTAATGTTGCAATATCGCATTCGACACTTCATAGAGAATGTGCAGTATCTGTTCTGGAAGAAGGCCACCTGATGGATATTTGCCCTTTATATCAGTTAGGTGCTTACTGCCGAAAGTGTCTGAGTGTCTGAGTGCTTGAGGGAAAGTTTATATCTAAGTACGGAGTACTTAGGTAGCTGATCGTCCCTGGACCCTTTGCATTCATGCGCACCTCCCCAAGTGTTTCATAGCGCGGATGTTGCCGAAAGGTACGCTCGGGAGTCGGCACTAGGAGCAGAACGTTTATTAGCCTACCTAGGTAGCTTCCATTGCAGCTTCCATCAGTTGCAGCGCCACGTAAAATCTTGACATGCGATGCCATGCCACGTGATGGAATGTCATGCGACGATAGACAGTTCAATCCAGAATGTCGGGTATCCCAAGGTTGGTACCTAAGAAGCGGATCGGGAAAATCAAGCATTTCAAGCTTGTCTCACAGGCAGTGACAGCGTAACAGTCAATGGATGAATGAAGCCTGCCAATTTCAAATATGAAAACAGAAGGATAGCAGTTCGAGACGATGCAACTGCATGTGCGCCGGAGTCTGGCAGGATCAATCGAGGTCCCGGACTGTACCTAGGTATCCATACAAAAGCTTGCGTAGCTATTGCTTGGGCCTTCATCAGTGTGCTGCGTGGGCGAGTCGCTTGAACTTTATCTTGGCGGACGGCAGCCAATGTGTTTGGCCAAGATCTTCAAGTAGATTGATGATCAAGCACTTTGATCGTCCATGATTTGTGGCATGTCAGAGAAGCATACATAGGCTGACTGGTCATGCTGAAATGGTACGAATGTGTCAATTCGAACTCGCATGCGTAGCATATTATCAGCTCTGCCATGAGGTCGCTTAACAAAGGTTGCAGACCCGTGGACCCGATGCAGTGGGTGGCGGCTCTGCTGCAGCGGTGCCGAATCTGCGGGAAACTCATCCGAGCTCAACCGTCGGCAGTCGGGGCCCCCACCCCTTGCTGTAAATGTCAATGCGTAACACGCGATTGGCTAGAGCGCCTAGGAACCCCAGGGTTCCCCAAGATTTGTCTTGAATCGGCGGACAACCGCAACCTTGAGACTCCAATTGTTCCCCCAAGGCCAGCCACTGAGCCGCTAGAGCAATCACGCCATAGCTGCGCCTGGTGAGCGAAGTCGAGACGTCGTCCATTTTTGCCCTGTCTCACGGGCCCAATGGCCCTAGGAAAATAAATTTTTATTCACTGATTCCGAGCAATCTCCTACCCTGTGGCCCTTTTTTTTTGCTCTTGCCTGCACATGGGCAAAAGTGGAGCGCAGTCGACTCGAGAGCACCATGCCTGCGAAACCGCAGGATTACTGAGCACCGTCTGATGCCATCATCGACATTGTTGTACCAGCACCTTTTCACAACCTAACGCTCTTACCACTAGGCTCAAAGAATACCCACTTCTCGCCTCCTCCTCCGTCCGACGGCCGGCCCTTCAAAGTCTATTGAGTAGCAATATATCCTGGGACGGGCCCCATCGCTGACAACCGAGCCCTGCCCATCATGTCGTTCCTATTCAAATCTCTTGACATCAAAGCCGTCGACACCTCTACCTCCCTCCGTCCCAAGGGAGCACAGCCCGCCACCGATATGGCAAGCTCACCTGCCTTGACTGGCATCCGCACGCCTGCTGAGGCTGGTACGTGATGCTCACTGTCTGCTTTATTTTTCATGCACTGAAACCCTGTCGCATGCCTGGCCCCACACATGACTACTGAATGCAGCTTGCGACTGGTGGGAGTCTCTGTCGCCGTCGTGAATTGCGAAGTCACTCGGTTGGGATGTTTGTGACATAGCAGGCTTAGGGCAAAGAGTTGGATTCTGCAATATGTACCGGGGGAACTTGACAGCCACACTATGCGAACCATGCAAGACTGATATTGTGTTACCACAGTGGCGCGCATTGCCTACCAAGCTAGTGACTTGATCATCAGCGTTCAGCCATCTCTCGCCGTCGACTCCGAGTTCTCGACCCACCTCAAGAGATACAGCGGCCGGAAGGAGAGAAGCTTGGTCGCAAAGAGTGTTGATGCCGTTCCAGAGGTGCGCATTCCCTAATGTTGTGGCTACAGAGAGGAAACAGCTTCCGAGTGTCCCGAGTACGCGAGACTGACGTGTTGGGCCACAGCTCCTTTCCATACGACACAATGCCGATCCTTTACTGTCCGTCTTCGAACCGGCCCGAAACGGCCGGTTGGTGACTGTTACGACGACCTCCAAGATCCTACTTCCCTCGGTCGGCCATCTCTACAAGCTGGCGAGCTACCCGGTGGTACTCCATGTATCTCTCCACCCGGAGCAATTCCCAGACTACTCTGCCATCACCTCGATACGGAATTCAGGATGGTCTTTTTTGCAGTCCGAATCTATCCAGGAGGCCCAGGACATGGCCCTCACCGCACATGCCCTCGCCATCCGGTCAGGCAAGGGCGTTGTACATTTCTTCAGCTCTGCGGTCTCCAAAGACGATAAGCCCGCGCCGTTCGAGACATTGAGCACGTTGCGCGAGATTTTGAATTTGGATCTGGTGCGAAGGCTACAGGACTCGAGCATTCCCGGAACTGGCATATATGCTGACGAAGGGAGGTCGGCGTTGGTGGAGGACCTGATCGACATCAACACCGAAGAAACGTCCCTGCAGTCGCCCAAGCTCAATGCATCGCACGTCGCCGAGCTCGATGAGAAAGTCTCGGCACAAACCTCCGAGAAGTCGAGCCAGCAAAGCGTCACCAGCAGTCCACCTAGTGTGTCTTCCGCGACGACGATCGATGCGCAACCTCCGGCCATCACCTCCGAGCACATTTACAACTATGTCAACCTGATCTGGGCACAGATCAAGAAGCTCTCAGGGCGGGAGTACCACGTCTTCGAAGTTTCTGGTCCTGCGAACGTGGAGACCTGCCTTTTCATCTTCGGTTCTGATGCCGGACTCTTTGGGGATGCCATCGACCGAGCACCGCCCTCCGAGGGCTTCGCGAACTGCGCCATAATAACGCCCCGTCTTTATAGGCCATGGCTTGGTGTGAAGTTGATCGACATCTTGCCCAAGTCCGTGAAGAAGGTGGCCGTGTTGGAGCAAGTGTCAAGGAAGACGACAAAGTGGGGTCCGTTGCTTGTTGATGTCTTGACGTCGCTGAAGAGTGGTGTGGGCGGTGTTGAGACAATTGTCGGCTATCAGGTCGGATACCTGCCCCAAAACACAATCACACAGGCTCTGCGCGGAATTTACCAGAACCTAGTCGCCGAAAGGCCCATTCAGAACCTCGAGGTCGGGTCTCGTGCGGGTCCCGACGAGGCTTCTGCCTACGACCTCGAAGTGCCCAAGTTGGAGACCGCTTACACGAAGATCTTGGACCAGCTCTTCGGATCGAGAGTCTTTCTCGCCAACTCATTGGATTCTGCCAATGCTGGTATTTCAAACACCATCTCTGCGAGCCCCGAATTTGGTTTCGGGTCATTATTGGCACGCAAGGAAAAGAGGCAGAAGTTTGTGGCCGAGGTCAAGGACACCGCTGTTTCGGGCAGTTTCTTGACTGAAACACCCAAACGGTCGTTGGCCGCCTGGGCATCCAACACCGAAGACTCGAAGACTGAGCAACTCGCCGAGGACGTCGTCTCAGCCCTCGAGACCGATTACTCGTCAACATCGCGCAAGCTTCTTACCAACAAGGCCTTCTTCCGCAAGGAGTCCCTGTGGCTGGTCGGCTCCGATGCCTGGTCTTATGACCTGGGCAACAGTGGTGTCCACCATGTTCTAGCTTCTGGCGAGAATGTGAACATGCTCATCATCGACTCTACGCCTTACTCCGAGAGGGTAGCTGAGGACGCTGCCAGGAGGAAGAAGGACATTGGCCTCTACGCCATGAACTTTGGCAATGCATACGTCGCATCTGTGGCAGTGTACAGCTCGTACACGCAGGTGCTGCAGGCAATGGACGAGGCTGATAAGTTTGACGGCCCGTCGATCGTTCTTGCGTACTTGCCATACAACGGCGAGCACGACTCTCCTCTGACCGTCCTTCAGGAGACCAAGCAGGCTGTTGATATTGGATACTGGCCCCTTTACCGCTGGAATCCAAAGAACGAGTTGAAGAGCGAGCCTAACTTCGCCCTGGACTCCGAGCGCATCAAGAAGGAGCTCAAGGCTTTCCTGGACCGCGACAATCACCTCACTCAACTCATGGCCAAGGAGCCCAAATTTGCTCCTGTCTTGTCTGAGGACTTTGGTACAGAGGTCCGCAAGCAACAGAAGCGCAAGGCGAAGGATGCTTATGCCAAGTTGTTGGAAGGACTTCAGGGGGCTCCTCTGACGATTTTGTTTGCTTCAGATGGCGGAAACGCCGAGTCTCTTGCGAAGCGTCTTGGTAACCGGGGCAAAGCCAGAGGCTTGAAGACGACGGTGATGGCTATGGAGGACTTCCCTGTCGAGGATTTGCCCTCGGAGGCCAATGTTGTCCTCGTCACCGCCACCGCCGGCCAGGGAGAGTTTCCTCAGAACGGCCATGCTTTCTGGCAAGCTGTCAAAGACAGCACTGACCTCGACTTGGCAACTGTCAACTTCTCGGTCTTCGCCCTCGGTGACAGTCACTACTGGCCGAGGAAAGAGGACAAGATCTACTACAACAAGCCGGGCAAGGATTTGGACAAGAAGCTCGCTGACTTCGGTGGTAAGCGTCTGGCTGAAATTGGTCTCGGCGATGACCAGGACCCAGATGGCTACCAGACCGGGTACAACGAGTGGGAGCCGAAGATCTGGCAAGCTCTTGGCGTAGCCAACGTCGAAGGCCTGCCTGAAGAGCCGCCGCCAGTGACTAACGAAGACATCAAGATCGCGTCTAACTACCTCCGTGGCACCATTGTGGAGGGATTGAACGACCCCACAACTGGCGCCATCTCAGCTGCAGACCAGCAGCTGACGAAGTTCCACGGTACTTACATGCAGGACGACAGAGATGTGCGAGACGAGAGGAAAGCACAGGGCTTAGAACCCGCCTACTCGTTCATGATCCGTTGCCGTCTGCCAGCTGGAATTGCTACGCCACTGCAATGGGTTCAGATGGACGACATCAGCAACGAGCTCGGAAACGAGACCATGAAGCTCACCACTCGCCAAACATTCCAGTTCCACGGCGTGGTCAAGGGCAAGCTCAAGCCGGCCATGCAGGCCATCAACCGTTCTCTGATGACAACCATCGCCGCTTGCGGTGATGTGAATCGAAACGTCATGTGCAGCTCGTTGCCAACACAGTCGAAGTACCACCGTGAGGTGTTCGAGTGCTCCAAGCGCATCAGCGACCATCTCCTGCCATCTACCACTGCTTACCACGAGATTTGGCTGCGGGATGACAATGAGAAGACGCAGATTGCTGGTGATGCCGTGCAAGACTTCGAGCCTTTGTACGGACCCACTTACCTGCCCCGAAAGTTCAAGATTACCATCGCAGTCCCGCCTCACAACGACACCGATGTGTATGCCCACGACGTCGGTCTCATTGCCATCAAGGCTAAGGACGGTCACCTGCTCGGGTTCAACCTACTCGCCGGTGGCGGTATGGGCGCGACCCACAACAACAAGAAGACGTACCCTCAGACCGGCCGCACACTCGGCTTCGTCTCCCGCGCGGACGTGCACATCGCCTGCGAGAAGGTGATGCTGGTGCAGCGCGACTTTGGCGACCGCAAGAACCGCAAGCACGCGCGTCTCAAGTACACAATCGACGACATGGGCGTGGACGTGTTCAAGGGCAAGGTCGAGGAGCTGTGGGGCAAGAAGTTCGGCAAGCCCAAGCCGTTCAAGTTCGAGTCCAATGTCGACACGTTCGGCTGGCAGAAGGACGAGCTCGGCATGAATCATTTCACCTTCTTCATCGAGAACGGCCGCATCGAGGATACCGCCGACTTCCAGATGAAGACGGGCATGCGCGAGATTGCCAAGGTGCACAAGGGCGAGTTCCGCCTGACGGGCAACCAGCACGTCATCCTCAGCAACGTCGCCGACGAGGACCTGGACAACATCAAGGCGCTGCTGAAGAAGTACAAGCTGGACAAGACCGAATTCTCCGGCCTGCGCCTCAGCTCGGCAGCTTGTGTCGCCTTCCCCACCTGCGGTCTTGCGATGGCCGAGTCGGAGCGCTACCTCCCCGAGTTGATTACCAAGCTTGAGGACTGTCTCGAGGAGAACGGCCTGCGCCAGGACTCCATCACCATGCGCATGACCGGCTGCCCCAACGGGTGCGCGCGGCCATGGCTCGCCGAAGTTGCGTTTGTGGGCAAGGCCTATGGTGCGTACAACATGTACTTGGGCGGTGGATACCACGGCCAGCGGCTGAACAAGCTCTACCGGTCTTCGATCAAGGAGGCTGAGATCCTGGCGGTGCTGAAGCCGATGTTCAAGCAGTACGCTTTGGAGAGGCAGGAGGGCGAAAGGTTTGGTGATTTCTGCATTCGTGTGGGTATCATCAAGGAAACGACAGATGGCATGAACTTCCATGATGGTGTAAGTTCCGCCCAAGTACAATCTTGATGCTGATTATCAGAGACTGTTGATACTGACTGGGTTGATTTAGGTTGCTGAGGAAGATGAAGAGGAGTGATCTGACATATTCATGGCGCAATCAGGTTCCCAAAATGAGTAACAAACCATAAAAAAGACTTCCATGGGTTTAACAATCTCCTTTGGCGAACTTGAAAAGGAACAGAAGTGATTCCCCGGTGCAATTGGTCGCAGAATTTCGGCGTTATGTGTGAGCGTGCTGCTAGGTAGTTTGTGTATATAATGAAAGTCCTGTGCTACAAACTGTGCTGTACTATGCAGAGTATTCACAGCGCGCAAGTCAACAAGGGAATCCAGCAATCAATGGCGGATCCTTCCTCCGACTTTGTGTGTAATACTATACTCTGTCTATACTCTGTATTCCTACTCTACTCCAAGCTTGATATTCAAAGGGGGGTGGGCGTGTTGCTGCTTAAGGACGAGTGCAAAAGGCAAGTCTGGACAGGGGTATGCCTGTTCCCGCGAAGCGCAGCCTACGCCCAAATCGGTAAGTAAGTAAACAGACAAAGCACTTCCACGCGAACGTCACTCTTCAGCCTTATCACTGTCTAATTCAACCTCATCCGCCTTTGCAAGAGAGTCTTCGAGGACTTCTCCTTCTCCCATCCCTTGAATGTTTTGAAAAACCCCAAGTTCTCAGAGGCGTTCCGTCTCGAGAAATTTGCTACAAAACGCCCCACGGACAACTAGACCGACGTCATTCCCACCCCTCACGCAAGGGCAAGCTCACCACCAAGATGAGCGATGCGCTGGACTGGCTCGTCGAGAATGAGCCAGCCTTCCGAAAGTTCGCTGCTTCACTCCTTCCTCCAACAATCCAAGCGGAGAAAAGCTAACCCGACATCTCCAACAGAGCCCGCCTCCCCGCCCTCTACTCCGACTTCCAAAGCCAGCGCACCACCAACCCCGACGGCTACCAAGCCAATGTCTCCGCCTGGCGCCGCGGCCTAGCCAGCCTCGTGCGCGCGGGCCTCGCCCCGACCAATGCCGCCGGCGAGCCGAGCCACGTCGTCCTCACCGCGGATGAATCCCTGCTCCGTGCCCTCGAAAGCAAACAATACGGGCGCCCCCTCGCCCTCGGCGCCGTCATCCGCGAGGCCGCCGCCCAGCGCGACCTCATCCCGCTCGCCGACTTCCTGAAAGCGCCGCAGAGTATCTACTACAAGTCGTGGGCGGCGATCCCGTGGAACGTCGCGGCCTGGGGGGCTCGGCAGCTGGGGCTGACGGGGGCGCTGACGTTTGGCGCAGGCGGGGACAAGTTGCCCGGGGGCCAGTTTGTCGTCGTGGCGAATGTCGAGACGGCGGCGAAGGCGGTGCTGGAGAACACGGCGGGGCTGACGTCGCGGTTTGAGCGGACGTTCTCGAAGACGCTGTTCCATGCCGAGTTCAAGGACTCGGTATTGAAGGGCCAGCGGCTTTCCGGGGTTGATCTGGAGGTCTTGTTGAAGTTTATGTCGCGGGACCAGGGCGTGCTCCTATATGACGGCAAGACGATCAAGCTCAAGACGCCCGGCGCGGCCGCACCCGAAACGGCCATCACGAGCGAGGACGAGAACATCGCGGCACTGAAGGAGCTCACGCAGTACCTAGAGCACCAAACAACAATACTGCAGACCAAGATCGCGGAGCTGACGATCACGGCGCGCGACGCAGTCACTAACAAGGACCGCGTGACGGCGCTCGCGGCGCTCAAGTCCAAGAAGCTCGCCGAGACGTCGCTGCAGAAGCGGTTCGCGACGCTGAACCAGCTCGAGGAGATGGCGGCCAAGATCGAGCAGGCGGCGGACAACGTGCAGCTCGTGAACGTCATGGGTTCCAGCGCGGAGGCGCTCAAGAGTCTGAATGCGCAGGTCGGCGGCGCGGAGCGCGTGGACGAGGTCGTGGATCGGTTGCGGGAGCAGATGGCCGAGGTGGACGAGGTGTCGAGCATCCTCGCCGAGCAACACGCCGGCCCGGTCATTGACGAGGGCGAGCTCGACGCTGAGCTGGATGCGATGCTGCTGGAGCAGAGGAAGGAGACCGAAGCGGTCGAGCGGGCGAAGAGGGAGGCCGAGCAGAGGAGAGAGGCCGAGCAGACGGCGAAGAGACTCGCGGCGCTGGATGCGTTACGGCCGGATGCGGACAGAATACGGGACGAGATACAGCAGGAAGCGGAGGACCTGTCAGGAGAACTCAGTCAAATGTCGTTGGAGCGAGACAAGTCACGGCAGCAGATGGAAAGCTGATGCGTTTTCATGACATTGGGTCGGCTTATCTTGAACCGGCACAGGCGTTGGGGAACACGGGGGCTCATGATAGCATAGCAATCCGTGTGCTAAATCACTGGGATTCGCAGATATATTTGGATTCAGAAAGGCGCATTTCTCGGATGACTTTCAGTTACTTTTCAATTCGTCACTGAGACAACATTGCCTAGCAGGGCGGAATCACCTCGTTTCCACTCATACACTGGAAAGAAATATGAACAAAAAGAAGAAGGCTACCTAGGTACTCATCTTACTACGCCATTATGTCCTCGACTGACCAACACAGCGATCTCGATCCTAAGGACTTCATAGCCATCACACCGGCCCGCTCACAACCTGCCAGCCGTTATCTTCCATTACTTCCCCAGCCTTCAGATACTTATACTGGATCAAAAGTGGGTCGACGACCATGGAGACGCAACGGGGAAGAGAATCGGTTCCAATCCTTTCCTTGGAAGTCTCTGTCCATATGTTCTCGCAAGGTCATGTTCCCCGCCATTTTCAGGTCGAGTCGCACACCCGAGGCGATGAAATGGTCCTCAACGACTGCTCTCAAGGGGCGAACTTCGAGGCCATTGGTCCCATAAAAGTCATTGTCCGGATTTGGTGAGCGGTCTCCGTCCTTCAGAAGGTCAAATAGCTGTAAATTCGCGACCAAGCTCATTCTCATGCCCTCCGGCATTACCTTCTTCTCTCCAAGCAGCATCTCTTGCCAATGCCGGTACACCATGTCCACAATATTCCGCATAGCCACTTGGTACTTTTTTCCCTTCGCTAGCTGCAGCAGCGCTATCGTTCCTGTGCGCTGGTACAAGCTTGCGCAAATACCTCGAAGCTCTATACGACTGGCAGTGGTTCGCGTCTCCTCCTCAATCTCAAGAGTGTGCAGTTGATTCGCCGCAGCTTGCAAGGTCTCGCGATTGGAACGGCACCAGTCTGAAATTTCCTGCATCTTTCGGTAGGTGTTCTGGATCCATGTTTGCATTGCCTCCTCCACTCCAGTTCCTAAGAGGTTCAGCTCATCCCACTTTCCCGCGTACTCTTGTGCGAATTGCTCTGCTTTCGAGTTGTACATCTCGAGCCCACAGCTCGCTAGCAACTGCAACCGCATATATGAGAGTGTCTTTTGTACCAGCAAGTTTCTCGAATCGTTCAGCCTCGTCACGTCCCACGGGTTACTCGAGACCGCAACCAGACCGACTTGGCTCCAGTTCAGAATCCCAGTGATTTGGCCTGTTTCCTCATTGATCATGATGTATCTGGAATGGAGGTCCCCGTGGGATAGCACATAGTCGTCGTCTATCAGCTTGTACTTGTCAGTTTCGCGCGTCGAACCGTGCAAAACTTGGAGGAAGAACTGGAGAAGTGGCACCCGAAGCTCTCCCAAATCCGAGGAAGCTAGACGTGGATCAGAGTCGATAGCCTTTAGGCTCGTGGATAGCTTCTCTGCGCAGAACGCGATATTGCTGCAGTAAGGTCCAATCGGGGGCAATCCAATGGTCCGACTGTCTGGAGGCCAGCGTGCAGCGAGCTGATGACCAACCAATGACTTGGACATCATTGCATTCAGCTCAACTGCCCGCGTTCCGATGTCAAACCCAAGACCTCCAACCCCAACGAGTCGCGGGCCCGGGTTGCCCTCCGTGAACGACACCACACCTTCTGACAAGTCGTTGCCAATTTCTATCAGTTGCGCCACAATGCTGTGCTGCATCGACGAACTCAAGGCTGCCTAGGCTCGGTCCAGCCGTGTGCCAGGCACACAGTCCATCAAGATATACTCTTGACCCAGTACGTTGGACAATGACTTATCTGTGCAATAGGCATAGACTCGAGGCACAAGATTTGCCATCTTTAGTCTAGTTCTCAGATAAGCCATTACCATGACCTCGTTCCGTACCCTGATTGCCGGAAAAGGCCCGCATACTGCAATGCGAAGACAAAGTCTAAAGCACCCATCTGCTGGGGGAGCCTTTTCGAGCATTGAATATATGTCGCTCGCATCGTCGGACGCGAAGATGACGAGAAAGTTCCGGCTCCAGGACTTCGAAGGCTCTGTTCGGTCTATCTGTTCTATTCCCGTGGGTGCTGGATAGCCAATGCTCAGAAGGAACGCCACGATTTCGATTTGGACATCGCCCGCGTTCATAATGATTTCATACATCCTTGGGCGTTGTGGTCGTGTAAAGGCTTTCAAGACAGAACGCCAGCTGGGAGCAAGGAGCAGAAGATCTGCCGGACAAGTGTTGCTGCCTGCCACTGCATGCAAAGTATAGTTGAATGATGTTTGTCTTTAATAGAAGTATGACGTCCGACCGTGTCGCAAGTAGACATGAAGATGAAGGAGATGAAGTTGGTGGTCGGTTTCGGAGGCTGTTTACCACGATGATGTGCAGATAACATTGTAACATTGCTTGACGCAATAGTTGCTCCTTCCAGCAGACAACCGGTGAGAGGAGAAGCGGCGGAGAGACAAAAGAACAAGAACAAGAACAAGAACAAGAATAATGACATACTGGCTAACAAAAGACGATAGCAGATGGACGACTGAGCAACAATACGGATCCACTCAAGCCGCCGGCGCAACTTCCACCGGCCCCTCGGGCAGCTTGGTCGCAGCGATATTGCATTGCCGAAACAAGCGCACCTCGTCCTCCGCAAAAGCCCCAACAACACTATGCAGCACGCCGCGATTGTGGAACAGGACCATATCTCCCTCTTCCCAGTCATGACAATATACGTTCTGCGGCGCAATCCCGGGCCTCTGCAGCCGGTACACAATCTCCCTTACCTCCTTGAGATCCTCCACCACCGTCCCATCCCCCAGATGCAGCTTCCGCACCGCCGACGGGTGGATCTGCAGCGCCAGCTCACCCGTGACCGGATTGCGCCAGCACATGGGCAGGATCTGGATCTTGTCCGCCTCTATGGGCGGCAGCTGGTCGAGCGGGATCTCGCGGCCCTCGGTCTCGAGGCCCAGCCCCGTCGGGCGCGCGCGCGCGCCGCTCATCCAGATGTAGGGGTGCGGCGCGTACTCGACGCGCGTGGTGCGGGCGAGCGCCTGGTCCTGGGGCGAGAGCTGCGCGAACATGGCGGCGCCGCTGACGAAGGCGGTCGTGCCGAGCGGGATGTCGGCGAGCACGTCGCCCGTGCCGTCGTCGTAGCGGCACGTCTGGCGGCGGCCGGCGGGCACCTTGACGGCGAGCAGGGTGGTGGCGATGGGCGGGGCGAGGCCGTACAGCGCGGCGTCGATGTGCCAGCGGTAGAAGCGCGTGAAGGCGAGGTCCTCGGCGGCGGGGATGGCGGTGGCGTGGAAGGTCTTGTGGTGCGGGTGCTTGAGGCGGAAGTTGGTCAGGCCTTCGTATGAGGGGATGAAGCCGTTGCCGATTACTTGGACTTGGGGTTGGTGGGCTGGAGGGGATTTGTTTAGCCTCTTTCTTGAGGGAGAGACAAGGCCGGGGCGTTCCAGAAGAGGACAACTCACGGATGGTCTTTAGGTCAGGATGCAGAATCGAGCGTTTGGCATCGATGGTCTTGCCGTGGCCGTAAGATGTGCCTTCAGGGTCAAAGCTGCGGGTGAGCTCGAACTGGGCCTTGGGCGTGACATGGCCCTGGTTCTTGAACACAAGCACTTGGTTCTTGAACAGAGCATCGTGAATGATCTTGGTTTCGGCATCTGTCTTCACTATCAGCATATCGCCCCGTGTGACGTTCGAGCTAGGTAGAAGATACTCACCACGAGGTTACCGATTTAGCCTGGGAAAGGGCATTACGGGTATTATTCTCGGTTTGATGTCACAAGATAGTAGAATTGTATGCTGTCATGCGACAGAATTTCACTGTATCATTGGATACACTATCACGTTCTTACCTGTGAGGTTCTCGAGGTCAACATTGCTGACAGTGGCACCAAACGTGATACCGGAGCCCTCAGGCACAGCCAGTGGTTGGATGGAAATCGATGACATTGTTATGCGCGTTTAATTTGCAAAGAGTGAATTGGCTGTGAGAGTGATTGGCGATGTATTGTCTGATCTTGAGAATAATGTGCGTTTTGTTGGTAAGGGGCCAAGTGAGCTGGAAGGAGGAAGGAAACCCCACGCTGCATTTATATCCGCCACAGTGAACTCCGACGCCCGGAGTCGCCCGAAGCTACCGGGCACTTCCACTGTGGCAATCAAGGGCAGGCCTAGGACTACGGCGTGCTTCGGCAACTATTTCCACATCAAAGATAAGACAGAGACTCTTGATAAATAGTTCTGACCAAGTTGTCGGCGTCTACTGTACCTCTCAAAGCGGAAGCCACCGACTTGCTGGTGAGAGACTACGTTTTGGACCAGTGTCTCAAGATGAGTACTGTTAGAACTATCTCTCTAACTTCGGTAGACTATGCCCATCCAGAGCCACCACAGCCATCGGTGAAACCTCCAGCCCCCTGAGCGACCTTGTTGTTCTTGAAGCAGCGGTTGTTGACAAAGATGGGAGTGTTGTAGGAAGCCTTCCACTCCATGCCATTCGAATCGGGCGAATCAAAGTACTCAAACTTCCACGCCGTGATGCCCAGGCCGAGACACCCTTTCATTTTGGGAATGATGGTGTCCTGTCCATAGTCCCAGCTGCTCCAGCCAGCACCTGTGTTGCGCACAAAGGTCAGCTTCTGGTAGACCATGGTGGGTTATGTAGATCCAAAACTTACCATACATGGTGTAGGAAGAATACACAACGTGATAAGTCCCATCACAGCTGCCATATGTCGACTTGATCGGCGGCCATGGGCGGTTCTCCCGTTTGATATTGACAGAGTACGTGTACTCGCCTTTCTTCCACTGTCCGCCGCTCTTCCAGTTCAGCGGATTCTCAGGGTCGTTCCCGTCACACCCATTGATGATCCTCTCCATACTCTCCAGACACTCGTCCTTGTTAAAATCAGACGCAAACTCCGACAGCTCCACCACAAACTCATGCTCATCCGGCGTCCCCTCATGGAACGACCGCGAGTTCTTCCACCCAACCACCCCACCCCCGGGCGCAGACACGCCCTCACAGAACGTCTTGTAGTTCTCGTTCAGCCGATCTGCCGTCGCGTACCCCTTCCGGCCCTCCGTCTTCCAGCACTTGAACACGTCCGTCAGCGCGCACACGTCCGGGTCCAGCCCGAGCACCTCGGCGCGCAGGTCGATCGCGCGCTGGATCGCGAAGCTGGCGATCGCGTTGTGGCCCGCCTCGTTGGGGTGGAAGATGCGCCCGAAGAAGTCCGGCAGGAACTTGCTCAGGCTCGGCAGGAACGGGTACCCGTCGCCGGGGCACCCGGGCGTCGCCGGCGCGCGGGGGTCGAGCTGCCGCAGCGCCGCCGCGCGCGGGTTGACCGAGTTCCAGAGGCTGGAGCGGTACACGGCCCGGTCGACGCCGTGGCGGTCGAGGTCGCGGGCGCGGGCGCGGGCGCGCGGCGGCAGTGGCGCGGGGAGGGCCGCGCGCTGGGTCGCGGTGAGGTCCTCCGGCGCGACGGAGGTGTCGATGAAGTCGACGACCTCGCCGTCTGCGTCGCCGTCGAGGTCGACGAGCAGCGTGCCGTCGGCGCGCTTTTTGATGGGGAACTTGAAGATGGTCTTGCGCGTGTCGGGCTTGAAGAAGAGCAGATCGGGCTGTTTGTCGTCCGGGTAGGCACCCGAGGACGACGGGTCGCACATCTGCCCGTCGACGCCGTCGATGCCCCAGAGGTCCCAGTTCGCGAAGCCGATCTTGTAGTTGACCTCGTCCGCCACGTCGTGCACGACATCGCGGATCAGGTCGTTGAGGCTTGTCGTCAGGGTGTTGAAGCGCTTGCGGCGGGCAATCGTCAACGGCAGGGGACTTTCGCCGCCGGTCAGGTAGCGGTACCAGTACGCCGGCGCCCAGTCCTGGTTGGTGGAGCAGTCCTCCGTCTCTTCGTTGAAGAAGCGTGCGTAGCCGTTGTACACGACCACGCCCTCTTTCGACATCTTGGTGTTGATTGCCGTCAGGATCTGCTTGATGTTGTCCCGGACAATGGTGTTGAGGTTGGACTGGGCCTTGTCGAGGATGGTGTTGCATGTTGCCTCGCCGTCATAGGCCAACACTACGCACTCCTTGATGATATCAGACAAGCACAGGTCGTTGCCTCCCGCGGTCAGGGTCAGCAGGTCGATGTTGCCCTCCAGCGCTGTGACCTGGTTGTAGATCTGCCAGGTCTGGTCCCCAAAGCACGCGGGAAACTGAAAGTTCTCGATGTTGGAGCCAACGTAGTTCTTGATCAGCAAGCTGTAGGACTGGTCGTACCGAGAGCACCACCAGTCGCCGAGGTCGAATAGCCCGCCTAGTCTTGCTCCTGCTCCCACACCGGCTGTGTAGCTGTCACCGATGGCCGCGAACCGCTGGACCCATGTGAAAACTGTGGGATCGTCGAGGACATCTCGCCCACGGAGCAGCTCAGGTACGCTAGACTGTAGATCTGTGGTGTTCTTATCGTCGTGAAAAGGTATGTATCGAGCTGCTGCTAGGCCGAAGCTCAACAATATGTACGCGCAGCCAGAGATTAACAAAGATAGCTTCATCATGAAAAGCCGTTTAACATGACCAAGACGGCAGTATGGAGTGACCTAATGGACAATATCGAAAGTAAGTTGTGAGAGCTCAAAACTAGAAGGCCGTTCATCACTGACAAGAACAGAAGTCCTATGTTATTGCTGTCTCTGCGTCTGTAGGTCTGCACCTCGGCCAAGGCTCACAAATGTTGGAATATCTATGGCCTCCTTCAGCAGCAACCGATATCGAGCTAATGTTCCCATCACTATCTATTGAGCCACAAGGTCGTTCGTCAGCAACATCCTAGTGAGCAATTTGGTGCTTTGCCTTGCTGACACTTCAAAGCGCCGAGGTGGGTTCCCTAAGTACCGGTACATTACATCTGTACCTGCAGCTTATCATGTCAGGAACACTTCCTCTCCCTTGTCTCCGTGCTTACTATGTGATAGGCATACTGGCAATATCTCTAGAGACCGTTTTGAGTCCAGTGCTTACTGTTGCCCAAGTCTCATGGCCACCTATGAGAAATTACCACTCCACATCGGTGTGAAGGATTATTCATATCGAACTAATGTCCATGCCAGTGAATATCTCCCTTGGAAGTTGTGTGTCCTGTGCTGACAGTTTATCAAGTCACCTGTGACAACTCCCCTCCCCTAATTTGGAAACGACCACACCACACAAATCTCACTGAAAAATTGTCACGCCATATTAATTATTCCAAATTGAACTATTATCCATTATTGACTTATAGTTATGCTTGGCATTTTTTCCCCCTTGGGGATCAAGATCCTGTGCTGACTGTTGGACCAGTCTGATTCCTCACATTGAGAAGCTAGAACTTGAGATCACCACACCGCACAAATCTATTCTAGTTTGTTCTGGTACGTTGGTACCCGCACACAGAGTCGTTAGATTCTAATGCTGGTGCTATTGAATTTGGTTCTCAGTCACTCTTAGTTTGGACCGATTCATTCTGCGAGAATCTCAAGATCTCATCTGCGATACTGTTAATCTGCTACCGAATTTCGCCCACCATGAGAGCCATGCTGGCAAACTACACCACGATGTTGGCAATCTCAGTCCTCTCCGCTCTGCTCCTCGGCGTGGACGCAGGCTCCCGGGCATGGGAGTCCACCATCAAATACCAGCGCACAGCCGAGATGGAAGCCATCCAAGCGCGTGGCCTGTCCGCACAAATCACCGCCAACGGCACGAGCAGCAAAATCCGCCGGTCCGGCTCCGTCCACCAAAACAACAATCATATGGAGAAGCGCTGGTTCGGCATCAAAGAAGACGGCGTCCAGCTGCGCCTGTGGCCCAAGGGAAACATCAAGGTGTGCTTCGAGGTCAAGACCTGGCCCGACGGCCGCACAACCGAGGACATTCTCAAGGTGGCGCTGGACAACGCGCGAGGCCTATGGCGTGACCGCGGGCTCGACGATCGGGACGGATGGTTTGCGTTTGAGTTTGTGACCGATGCTTCCTGGTGCGCCAACCGCGCGAATCGGCCGGACTTCTTGCTGGTTATGTACGCCGGCCCGAATGTGAACAACATGGCTACGACGCCAGGCATGGGCCCGAACCTGCCCGCCACTGCTGGGACGACGATCACGTACGAGCAGGGAGGGCCGAGGATGACGCTCAGCGACTCGACTGTGATGGGCCATAAGAACGTGGTGGCTAACTATGCACACGAGATGGGAGTGAGTAGTCATCTGCTGAATAAATTTCAATCATACATGCTGATCAAGAGAACAGCACTCCTGGGGACTTCACCATGAGCACCAGAATCCCACCTGGTGGGATGAAACCTACTCCGGAGAGACGCGATCCAAGTACTTCTTCGGCACCGACAGCTTCTTCTGCGAGCGGCTGGCAGACTACCAGGCCGCCGTGGATCGCGTGAATGCCGACAACATCCCAGCCTACGAAAAGGCAGGCAAGATCAGGCAGTTGTGCACCAAGCGCACAGTCGCTGACAGCTACCACTTCGCCGGCGGGCTGAACTGGCTGCCTGTTTTGGACGGCGTCATGTGGGACAACTCAAAGAGCAAGCCCGATTATGACTCGATTATGATTTGTAAGTGTGGATACAGCTCCTATATATAAGTCATGGCAGAGAAACCTCAACTGACCTGTGTATCAGACCCTAGCACTGCTGGAAATGGTGGGCTGGCTGATAGTGTGAACAATGCTATCATGCTGCAGAAACCCAACGGCGAGACCATCACTCCTGTCTCGAAACCATCCTTACTGGATGTTGAGGGCTTGAAAACCATGTATAGTAAGCCAAAGCCGAATCCTGTTAAGCTGCTGGCGTCGAAGAGCAGCCAGTTCTTCAGCAAGTTCAGGAGTGTCCGGGCGAAGGATCCTGACGCTGGTTGTACGTGATGGATGGATGTATTTTATAGCAGATATGCGGACTATGTTTGCCACTATTTCTAGGATGGAGAGTTAATTGTTGATATTTCGTCGCCGCTGACTTGTGTGGCTGCCCTTGGGTGACGAGCGCCACATCTTACGATTACTTTCACACGCGTTCCACGAGAAAATCCAAAATATTGTGGCAGCACCAAGCGTAGTTGCCCAAATGATATGGCTCATAATGGATCTTAAACGGAACTGTGAATATGCCTTCCTTCTCATTCATTGTCAGCGGTTCCTGCTCCAGCTCTCAAGGCCGAGATGCCCATCCTACCTGGCAGAAAGGCAGGGTTGCGGCAGCATCGGCTCACAATTTACATGCGCTTCATCCTGAATATAGAACGGCTTTGAATATAGAAGAGGCAAAGTGTATTTGGTCGGGAAAGAGACATACTTAGCAATTGGATCATGCAAAAAGTTGGGTTTTACAGCCGGAGCACAGTTGACCAAGAACGAGAGGCAAGTCGCACAAATGCTGAGTAAAACTTGAAAAATTGCAGGTAACACCGCAGATCCGCAGCAAGTTGTTAGTTTTAATTCTAGCTAGTTCTTATACAGAACCCCGAGTCCTAAAGCTCGTCATCAACGGGCCATGGCGACTCAAAGTCCGGAATATAGGTCGATGGGTCGTTCAAAACAGATGACTTGGTCCTCGAAGACACGCTTCCGAGCGCATTTAGCAGCGTACCATCATCGAGGTCGATGGCCCACACCATCGTTCTACTCGTAATCTCGTTAGCTAACTGCCTTGAATAAAGGACCATTTCATCCTGGTGAAGGTAGGCGTCGCTGCGGAATGGTACTCACCCTCCAAGGCACCGCAAATTCGCATAGTCCATCTTCAACTTCAGCGTCTCGGCATCATCCCAGCTAACCCACTGGTTCGTATCCCACGTCACAATCTTCACCGCAGCAGCCTCATCAAAGGTAACTGTCGCACCGGCGGCGATAATCTTGACGATCTCGGCCGCGGACAGCACGCCCGGCGTCCCCGTGCACTCGCCGCCCTTGGCGCCGTCGGTGAACTCGCAGCCGGCGGCCATACAGGACGGGTCTTTCATCGTGAAGGAGCGCCCGTAGAAGCCGAGCCCCATGACTACGCGGCCGGGGTTGATGTTGTTGCGCCACAGCAGCTCGAGGCCGGTTTGGATCTCGGTGAGGTTTGTGTGCGCGTAGGCGTACGACCCGATGCTCTCGACGGTGGAATCCCATACACCGTCTGAGAAGGGGTTTCTTGTTAATGAGGAAGAATTTGAATTAAGGTAGATGGAGAGACGTACGGATATCATATGTCATTATGTTGAACCAGTCGATGTGCGGCTCGATGTCCTGAAGATTGAATCCACGGAGGTACCAGTAGGAAGAGGGCTGTTTTGTTTGCAGATATGTGAGTAATGCATTCTACAGATGTGGAGCGCAATGAAAAGTCAATGGGTGTTTTCACCAGCGTGATCGAAATCCCATACGTTTTCCCAGACGCATTGAGCCTCTCCCGCATGCGCTGCAGGAAGACGGGATAGTTGTCGAAGTCTGCTTCGATTCCGCCGCGGTCCTCCGCAACGGGGTATTCCCAGTCTATGTCGACACCGTCAAAGCTGTTTTCCTTCATGAAAGTGAGGAGAGACTCGAAGAATTCGTCCTGGGCAGATGTGGATTTGACGAGGTCCGAGAATGTGGTGCGATATGGGCCGGGGTCATTCATGGCCCAGCCTCCAATTGCTACACGAATTTAGTCGGTCGTTTCGCTCGCTCTGAGGGAGTATAGTCTCAGGAATGCGGTCAAAGGGAAACATACCGATCCAGACCTGAAGATTGGGGTCCTTCTTCTTCAGAGCAGTGACACGCTTGTACAGCGAAGCAGTGTCCGCGTCCATAGCATCGATACGGAACGTAGTTGGGTTGACCAAGGCGAAGGCAAAGTTGATGTGGGTATACCAACCCAGAGGGATATCCTCCGGCGGCATAGCTATAGCCAAAGTCTCATGTCAGCAGCTTTGACTTCTCGCAGACTGAGGAAGGAAAACCCCTTCACGACGTACTCCCACACGGCCGAGCCAAGTTCCAGCCCTCATAGTACCCGATGAGTTTCTGGTCCGCGCTCGTGCCTCCCGGACACTGAGGCGATGGCACCGTTTTGCCAGCGCAGAATTCTGCCGTGCTGCCACAGAACCCAAAGGCGGAACAGCACACGTTGAGCGGACAGGTGCTCGCGTTGGCCCATTGCAAGCCCCAGCCTGGATCGCACTCTGACTTTTGGTCGCACGTAGAAATGCACCCAGTCCCACAGAACGTAGGCCCCATGCCACAGACGCCTAGTCCTGTCGTTGGATCGCTGCAGGGTGAGAGAGAGAGTGTCAGTGACTGGACTACACTCCGGTGAGTCTAGCACTTACACCTGACCACAGCATCCCAAGCTGCATTTCTTGGTTGCTGTGCATGTATAATCGGGTTCTTCGTCCGCCCGTGCCTCAAGATGGACTGCTATATTCGTCGTGCCATCGGATTGTGCAAAGACGGGCTGTAGCAGCTGTGGGAGCAGCAGCAACCCAATGTGGAAGAGGTTTGAGAGTTTCTGTGAGTACATTTTGTGCGTCGATGGAAGCGTCAAATCTGTGCCCTCTGTGACTGGCTGATACTGGTAGTCTTCAAGGTTCGAAATCCAGCAAAAGATGAGTGTAGACCACGTAGGCAGAAGATGGTCTGCAATGAATTCTGTCAAGACTCTTCAACATCTGGCAAAACGCATACCGGCATAGACGATCATCGCTCCCGCGACCCGGTGCCCACAAGCCTTTGGAATATGGATATCAGGCCAGCCTGATACCCACTAATCATTCCAACGATTGCTCTAGGGTCACCATCTCGGTGTGCAACCTTGTCAGACGTGCTCAGCGCCACAACTCAGGGGAGCGTCAGCTGCCAAGAATCTGACACTGGTACCGGTACCTACGGTGGGAACTTGGAGGAAGACAGCAACGGAGTGAACTGAATTCAGTCAACAAAGCCCACAAAAGTAGCAGGGCTCGGACGGAAAAACCTCGTGCTATCACAATCTAGTGATCCCTTGCGGCCATTCTCGGCCTCATATCGGTCTCGTGAGCACTGGTTCGACACCATCGTGAGTAATCAGGCTGTATGGGATGTAGTATTGCTAGGGAGGAGGACTTACAGTTATCTCTTGGCACACAGTAAGCCTCCAGCCGCAAGGGGAAATGAAGTTTGTGATATTGTGATATTGTGCCAAACCATCGTGAGGGTGCCCACATCGCGAAATTGGCACACACATCCACGCTGCTGGAGGTTAGACGAAGATCCCCAGAACTTTCACTTGATTTTGGTCCGCATACCACATGAGCAGTAGGCTGCGCAACGACCCAAGCATTTACGCTTCTTTGCACTCACCTGTGGACTCTGAAAGATTGCCCTGACCTTTCGTGACTTAGTTTCTCCCAGCTTGGCCAGCAATTTCTCCTGTTGACATTCTACCATGATGACCCAAGGATATCCGAAAATGCTGTCAAACACAGCGGTGGTGTTGCTAGTGCACTTCGTGCAGCTGGCACTATGTCAAGACTCGTCACCCTCAGGGCCAACGATGCCCAACATCGCCTCCAACTGCAACGCCTTCTTCACCGTAGTCGAGGGAGCCGGCGACTCGTGCTGGTCCATTACGCAGACCTTTGGAATTTCGCTGGACGACTTCTACGCCTGGAACCCGGACGTGACGGACGACTGCGGGACCAACTTCTGGGCTGGCTATTCGTACTGTGTCGGTGTCGGAGCCGTAGTCTCGTCGACAGCATCGCCGCCGGTCACGACGCTGGCGCCATCCACCACGTCGCAGGTCGTGACGAGCATCGGTACATCGACCAACGACACCGATACGGTGACGACCGCTACCCCGAACACGGAGCCCTATACGACCAAGTGGGCGATCACCAGCTGGAATATCACGGAAACGTCGGTGGAGACGACCTTTCCTCCACAGAGGACGCAAGCTGGGCAGCCTACTGGGTGTAACAACTGGTACTATGTCGGCCCTGGCGACACTTGCGACGGCATCGTGGCCGCCAACTCGTGGTTCTCGAAAGCAGATTTGTACTTCCCTTCCCCCGAGATTTCCTTCCCTCTCACACCAAACCTCGTGGCTGACTGCACTGACCAGACTCTCCTGGAACCCAACGCTTGGCGAAGACTGCAGCGGCCTCTACATCGGCTGGTGGATCTGCATCGGCATCCCACCCACCACCACCGAGTCGTTCGCCTGGTACGCCACCGACGCGCCCGCCAGCGTGCCCACCTTCACGGGCAACTATACGCCCACGACCTTCCCGGCCGTCGACGCCTCCTTCACCGCCTCGCCGACCCAGTCCGGGATCGCGAGCGGCTGCCTCGCGTACTACCAGGCCCAGGACGGCGACACGTGCCGCAGCATCGTCGACGGCTACTACTTGACGGAAGCGGCCTTCTTCGCCATGAACCCGGCACTCGCGGGCAACTGCGACGGGCTGTGGCTCGGCTACTGGTACTGCGTTGTCGGCGCCGCGGGGATCACTGTGATGCCGTCGACGGTGGGTGCCGCGCCCACGCCCGTGCCGTCGGGGCAGACGAGCCAGTGCCAGCATTGGTTCCAGCGGGACGGCGAGACGTGCGGCGATATTGTTGCTATGTTTGGCGCGTTCTCGCTGGCGGACTTTGTGGCGTGGAATCCGAGTGCGGGGTCCGGGGAGGCGTGCCCTGGGCTTGTTGACGGAGCGTGGTATTGCGTGGGTGTGCCTGGGACGCCGACGACGAGGACGGCACCGCTGCCGACGACCAGCCAGCCGAGTACACCGACGCAGACGGGGATGGTGGCGGGGTGCACGAAGTTGTGGCTTGTTGGGACGTGAGTACATGGCGGGGGGCCGCTTTCCTTCCCTCCTCCTTATGCCCTGTGCTATCATCATCTTCTCCCAGAGAACTGCCTGCGGTCTTTGGATGCTGACTTGTATTCGCTGCAACACAGCTCCGACACGTGTGACTCCATCGTGGCGGCCAACAGTATCACCGCCGCACAGTTCTATAGCTGGAATCCGGCCGTTGGAACATCGAGCTGCGCAAATCTCGTTACTGACTTCTACGTCTGCGTCGCCGTGCCCGGATCGGATACTATCACGTCCGCGCCGACGACGACCACGCCTTCGAGCACAACTTCGGTCTCTTCTGCAGGTGCGGTGTCAACACCAAGCCCTGTCCAGGTATGAACACTTGTACCATCCTTCTCGCCACACCACTCGCTAGAAACTTGCTTACTTTGATGTGGCAGGCTGGCATGGTCTCTGGCTGCGCAAGATTCTATCTAGCCCAGCCAGACGACGGATGCTGGGCCATTGCGAACTCCGCTGGCATTGCTCTGGAGTACGTCGAACGATACCCCTTCTCGGAAGCGGATGAGGCATTTGCTGACTTTAGTGGTGATTCAGTGACTTCTATGCGTGGAATCCTGCGGTCGGAGATTGCTCCAACCTTTGGCTTGGGTACTATTATTGCATTGGGATCTCCGGTTCTGCAACCACCATCACCAGCGGAGCACCAGTGCCGACTTCGTAGAGGGAAGATGTATCCAGTAGCAGAATTCCTGTTGAATATGATCAGCATACCAGTCCATCCTGGACAAAATGAAGTCAATGCGTATCTCATTAGTGATCTGCAAGTCATGGAGAGAGTCTACTTACAGCATATGTCCAACCCGTTGAGCCATGGCCATAACTTGCCTGCATCCGGTGGCCCAAACAGTGTCAAACACTCTCCCAGAGCATCGGTGGCCCCGAATCCTCTTTCCCATGAACAATCCAATAGCCCGAAACCCCTCGAGCCGCCCCCACCGCACCACCAACATCCGTAGTAGGCAAAGGCCTCCACAACGCCTCCGGCTCAGGATCGTCCCCACGCCGCCATGCAATGTTCTTCCCCTTCTCCTCCCACTTGAGCGCCCCATAACAAGTCGACGGTAGCGCCACGCGGCACTCGACGAGCTTCCCCATGCGTCCCACCATAGTATCGACAGGCTCGAGCAGATTTTCCAAGAAAGGAAGCACCATCTCGAACGTCGTCCAGCCCAACTCATGGCGGAGGTCCAGCTGGCCCTGAATCGAAAGACACAGCCAGCTCAGGTTGGGGAACACCTCCGGTAAACTCCCCAGAAGTGCGTGGTATTCCCGAGGCCCAACAGCACAAGCTCCCTCACCAAGTCCCTCGCCACCATCATCCTCCTCCCACCCTTCACGGTCCTTTCGGCGAAGCGTCCAGACAAGCTCCAGCCCGCTCACAGCCACCAGCCGATGCGGCACCACCAACCTCGGCAGCCGCAGCGTCAACACCGCACTCGGCACATGGAAGCAATTCGTGCCATACAAGACCTCCACGCCCTCCACATACGCCCTCCTCCCTGCCCGCAGCCAGCCCATCGCGCCAACCCCACAAGCCCCGCCCCGCTCACCACCGCAGTATTCCGGCGGCAAGCCCGCGGTCGCATGGCACCGGTCATTCACGGGCTCCTCCTCGCGAAAGCGCGTGCCGGCGGGCCAAGCCTGCCAATCCGGCGCCGCGCGGTGGCACTCGCTGCCCCACCAGAGCCATTCGCGAGGCTGCCAGATGGCGCGCTGCGAGCGGTCGAGGAGTTGGACGTTGGCGTGGCGGCGGGCGCGGACGTCGCGGGATCGGCGAGGTTTCAGTGGGTGCTCTAGGCGGAGATCGAGGTGGAGGGTGCGATCGCCAAAGGCGGCGATGAGGATCTGGCGGCGGATTTCGTAGGGAAGAAGGCAGAAGAAGTGGCTGCTGTCTGTGTCGGGGTCTGAGTTGTGCCCAAGGGCTGTGAGAGGCCTTGGGCGGGTAGCGGGGAGGAAGGGCGGAGCGGGTGGTGGTTCTGTTGCGCGGCCACTTCCAAAGACTCGCTGGCGGAACCAGGAGGCAACAGCACTTGGCATTGTTCAGGGGATTGTGTTGAATTGATGAGTGATGAGCTCCGGGCGGCGGCTTTGTCGGTGGACGTTTCACTGACGCGAAAGTGTAAGTAAGGAATGCGGGCGCGTGGCTCACCATTGCCATGCTGGCTAGGCGGCGGGGGCCCAGCGGCCGGCATAGACTCACTCGGCGCTCTATCCG